>LQNS02276481.1:1649415-1665434 GCA_001587735.2 Parhyale hawaiensis | reverse complement strand
TGTAGATTAGATGTAGTTAAGCAAGGAACAATTTATCAACTTGTCAAGTTAATCAATGATGTCGATGACCACTTGTTATTACCTATGCCCAATTACCGTCTGAAAAACGAATTTAAAAAGTTAGTCCATGTCCACTATTGATGTATGTACCCTATTTGCTATCTGTATATATGTGTCTCGTTCGCTGTTATCAGTGTTACTCAGTCTGTACTCTGTTAGTTACATTATTTTTATCTCTTTATTTTACAGGGGCCATTGTCACATACAACTATGACTTATTTTTTTTTTATAGTTTAGATTTTATTCTGTATTGCTTATTAATTGTGACAAATAAATTCAATGGAGTTTCTATGGAGAATTCAAGCCTCTACTCACAGCATGCCCTGTGTTCCAAAGAGAGGAAGAAAAATGGACTTACAGAATGGCGAGAGAAACGCGGAGCCCAAGCACGAGAGATCAACGCGCACGGGATCAGCAAATCAGGAAAGAAAATAAGAGCAGGAGTAGGCATCATCAAGTGGGCACGAAAGACAGACGTCCAGAAGGCCTAGCTAAGGTTAAAATACCTAAGAGGACTCCCTAGGGTGCTACTCTTCGCAACATAGGATGGGTGAAACCAAATAACCTAACCCTATGGCCCATCTTATATCCCTGCCCCTTGAGGAGAGCAAGTTGAGCATCTTGCCGTCTCCGACCAGACTGCCCAGGGTGTCAAACGAAGTCGGTAACTAGGAGTTCACCTGTCAGCGGATGCACGAAGAAGACCGGCCTGGCGTCAGCTGTCAGAAGCTCGTAGCGCAGCTTGCCAGCGTCAGAAGCGTCAGGGTCAGCAGCTCTGACGGCCGTCAGGAGGTGTCCAGGACTGGCGTCAGGACACACCGTCGTCAGGAAGGATTCGGCCGCCCACACGGGAGCGTTGTCGTTGAAATCTTCCACTGTGAGGTACAAAGCATAAAGTCAAGCAAGACTTTGGGATAGCTACTTCACAACAAATAATTACAAAGGTCGAAACAGCACGTGTCTGCTGCAGCTATGCCGAAAGTTTGCGTTATCGTCGCTATAGTACCGATTCTAACAACGTTATTCTTACAAGAAGCGGAATTTTGATACGGTGTTCGAAGATCAACTCCGTAAGAAGAAGCCTGTTTCATAACTCTCGTTTCAGACAATGTTATTCGTACGAGAAACTAACGTGTTATTTAGCGCTCATGCGGTAAGAATTGACGTAGCAAGTCTAATGTCGGAGCATCACTATGTAATCATACAATCAACTTATTACGAGCAGGCGCTCAGCTCGCACGTCAAGATTACACAGTGTAACTCAGCGCCCAAAGTACTCCTGGCAAGTATTTGAGCTTGAACGGCGTGCCCGTTGAATCTTGGCTCATAAGATGAACTTGCGAATGCAACAAGTGATTCCGGCATAATGCAACACAAGCAGGGCTCCGAACACGTCGTTGAGCCTCTAGAATAAGATAGGCAGCATAATGTTCCTTCACGCAATGCGGTGCCAGCGCCTGCTGGAAATATTGACTNNNAGGGCTCCGAACACGTCGTTGAGCCTCTAGAATAAGATAGGCAGCATAATGTTCCTTCACGCAATGCGGTGCCAGCGCCTGCTGGAAATATTGACTCAAGTTCCAGACGGTCCGAGTATATACTTCACGCGGTATCAACATCAACCCAATGAGAAGGAAATGAAACGTTTCTGTAAAGAATACTACTGTTTCAAATGAACTACAGTATATAAAGAACGCTGGACCGCTTTAGACTGAACATAGATTGGTACTGTGAGATCTGGAGCACCTTAGCGCTAGGAAGAAGGATAGCAAGAGGGACATTTAGTGCCGAACATCGAGTAATACGCGGAAGCTTCCCGGTGTTGCAAGATGCTTCATTTGGGTTGTTTTACCTGTCCGTGGGAGCTCAAATGTGAAGTTTTAATAATAATAATAATAATAATAATAATAATAATAATAATAATATTGAAGAATACGATGAGAAGCACAAAGAAGAAATTTGATTACCCACGACGTACGTTTCGCTGTCCTCAGCTCATCAGGTGGGAGGGTGAAACAATAATAATAATAATAATAATAATAATAATATGAAACGTAGGATCACGGCGGATAAGTGTGGAAAAACGGCAGAACAATCCTGTGAGAATACGAACCGTGTGTATATGATATTGCATGTATCTATAATATTGTATATGCTACATCAACTTATATTTTATTAATTTGAAAGGTCACCTGTAATGACGACGGTGGCTGTCGCGTTGAGTGGCTCAGGCCCTGTGTCGGTGGCCCCAACAGTGAGGGTGTACACCACGGGCCCACCGTCTCCTCCATCAGCGTCTAGGTCCCCCATGAGGACCACCTCACCCCCAGTGGAGGCGACCGTAAACAATGAGCAGCCCGTAATGCAGCCGTAACGGACACGGCCGCCATCACCCGTATCTGCGTCCGTAGCGTGCACCTGGCCGTAAGGGAGCGGTGTTACTGGTACGTAGCCCAGATTTGGGCTACAGAGGCGTGTGTTCTATTGGCCCTTTTCGATCAAAACAGTCTAATTCGATGAGCTGTAACTTGTCCGGAACTTTAATTCTGAGGGTTCGATTCGGCGTATCAAACAGATTTTCAGGCGTTGATTAGAAATAAATAAAGCTTGAGAAACCAATAGCTCTATCGACTCAAAAAAATAATCATGATAATAAATCAGATATTTTATATTGATAAGTTGGTAATACAGTATAAGATAGTTTAAGCCTCCCTACATGAGCACTAGGCTTTACTAAGAATAGAAATAAAGGAGACATAAGAGTATACAGAGATAAACGGGAAACCCATGCACGAGGGTATTCCGACACAAGCTCTGCGGGCATGGGCACAGCAAGTCGGAAAAAAGAGGGCGAACATATGAAGGTAAGTTCAGTTGGAGTATGAAACCGAATGGAAGCAAAGTGGGCGCGAAAGACAGACGTCGCGAAGGCCTAGCTAATGACTAAATTAACCAACACAATCCCCCTATGGGCGCTGCCCCCCATAACATAGGATGGGTGTACATAACTAATGCTGACGAAAATTTTAAAACCGTCCATAATCGCCGAACATTCTTCGGATAATCAAAATTGAACCATCTGTCCCCCATGACATTCCTTACAGCGAAAGTAAATTTGGTAAAAATCAATCTAGTACTTTTTGCTTTATGTCGCTAACAGACACGCAAACGCCCGCATAATACATAACCTCCTTCGCGAGGGTACTGATGTAGATGATAACCATTTTGATAAGCTATCTAGCCCTCTCACCTTGGTCACAAGAGTGCCAGGCACGGCTGCCTCCGACACGCTGGTGCGGACCGTCGTCTCGGAGAACACGGGACGGTTATCGTTGACGTCCGTCACGGGTACGGTGACTACGGCGTCCGTGTACACCCCAACCGTGGGGTCCCGCGCCCGTACCGTGAGGTTGTGCCACCGCTGAACCTCGTAGTCCAGGGGCGCCGCCAGCTGCAGGACACCTGAAGGAGGCGCAGAAGAAGGGTTAATATACATGAATTCATATAGATATTTGAGAGGTTCGCGAACAGTACTGCTTCAAGGATCTAACAGACTAGATATGAATGGTACGAAAACCATGACTACCTTTACCACAGCTAAGCAGTACAAAGGATAGTCGAGGAAGAAAATGGGCGGCGGTGGTGCCGGGTAGAATCTACGCGCGAAATGGACACCTAATCACAGAATATCTTTGTATACAAGGTGTAATGTTGAGGCCTCATATAAGCTGTAGCTCGCAAGCGTTGAGCTATCATATATTAAAAAATGATATTGGTTCTAATCACACCATTGCTCAGCCAAAGGCCCTCCACCCGGTCCGTTCCATCAGGGAATGTAATTTACATAAAAAATAAAAGCCTTTGGCGAGGGTAAAAAGAAAAGGAAGAAATGACAAATCTCACAAAGTACAGCAATCAACTATAATGGCAAGCAGATTAACATTATTATTATTATATTAAATATATTAAGTCTCGGTTTCCACAACAAAGGCGATATCACAGAGGAAGAAAAAAAGGGACATATAGTATGACGATAGACACGTGGAAGCCATGCACGAGGGTGTTCCCACACAGGATCAACGCGCATGGGAACAACAAGTCAAGAAAGAAGAGGAAGAACAAATGGAAGATAGTTCAGTATCATTTTACAAAAAAGCACCATCGGCCCAGATAATTCACTACTAGAAATTGATAGTAGTCTATTAGAGAAGTGCAGTGATACCTATATATATCAGTGGGAAATGTATATTTTTCTTTTAGATATTTGACTTTGAAGTTCCCATTGTTTTTTTATGAGAGAAAATAACCACACTCGTGCAGTGTAATAGAAAACCTCTTTTCATAGGTTTTTTGGGTTAGGTTCGTTAGGTTTCGTTGGGTAAAGTTGGGTAAGGTTAGGTTGCGTTGGGTTAGGTCGGATCAGATTAGGTAGGTTCGGTTAGGTTCCCAGTAGGAAATAGTAATAGTACAAAATATTACTACTAGGCTCGTGCGCCACTAGGACACGTTGTAAAGTATCAAAGATTTTTGTCTCGGCTTCCTGCCGGGAGGTCTAGGAGTGGTCAGTGCGCTACTGACAGGAAAAAGGCGCAAGTTGTGCATCTCCAACCCCCGGGCAAGGCTGAACGCTTTCGCTCAGCTACACCGCGAAGGGGAAGAAAACGAAATACAAGAAGGTAGAAGTCTAGTGGTAATAGGTTTGCTACCTCGATCAGCGGCTCACCTCCCGAAACAGAAGGGGAAGTATTGAGAGCCTACCTAACTTTACAAAACTACCCTCGTCAGCAGGAACTGTGGCAAGCTGCAACATCTCCTGCGGAAAAGGCACTGGGGACCCTTGGGTGCGTGATCGGTTAGGTTTCTATAAGGTCGCTCGCAAGCCTATAGTGACGCAGGTTCGTTTCCCCTATAGATAAACGATGGGAATTTCAAAGTCAAATGTCTAAAAAAATATACATTTCTGACTGATATATATGGGTATCACTGCACTTCTCTAATAGCATACAATCGATATCTATGTAGTAGTGAATTAGCTGGGGATCATGTTTTTTTTTTTGTAAAAAATTACCGAAAGTTCAGTAGGAGTATGAGATGGGAAGAAAGTAAAGGGGGCAAAAAAGACAGGCGTTCCGAAGGCCTAGCTAACGGCTTAGATAACCTACAGGGTCCTCTTTTGGGGACGCTGTTCCCCATAACATAGGATGGGCGAACCTAAACTAACTTGACCCTCTGGCCTATGACCCATCCTATGCCCCCTGAGGGGCTGGCCCTATAGATTAGACAGGTGCAACTCAGAACTAAAAATCCATAAACTCTTACAGCATCCGTAAGCGACTTGGGACATATCCATTATTGTTATTATTATTATTATTACTAGTGGACCCGTGCGTGAAAAAATTCACGCAATAATCTATATGTGAGCTTAATAATGGCCAGTGTGGAATTTTCGCTTCTCTGAATTGCTTCTTCATTGACAATTTGACGTACTCTCATCCCTAGGTTCTTTCTTCTCCATTCTCCTTGTATTTGACAGGCGGAAGTAAAATCTTGAGTAAAACACTGCAATAAACTTCAATGCAACTCCAGTCAGCCTATATGCAAAGTGAGCGCTCGGTAGCCATGATACCGCCGAACTCAAATATATATCTGCTTTATTGAAAAAGATGAAATTTTAGCCGATGACGAGATACTGCTCCGTCAAAGAAAAACAGCAAGCTAGAAGAAATTATTGTCTACTGCCCGTGAAAAATCATCCCTTCGTGAATGCTCCGTTGATGATCTACTGAATTTATACGACGTGACTTAAGAGAAAAGTTATAAAATTAGATTCCAGAAGCTGTAAGTCACTTTTCTCGATTTCAGGAAATGTTTCAAGCAAGAAGAGCATTCAGGTAAAGGGATAAGGATCCTACTTCCGCCATCTTCTGCAGCCTGGACATCGATCTTCATGAAAACGCGACTTAATTATAAAATTTGCAACCTTACCTATTTTCCACCATTCTATTTCAATACGAAGCGGACACGAAATTAATACCCCAAGCGTTTTATTATATTAGGCTCATTTTTAGTATTAGTACATATTACCGTTTCTATAATTATCATGCTTTCATTTTAGCAATGCCAATATATGGGAACAAATGGGTACCATAAGGCTATTTCCGTTGAACAGCCGTGTTTGAAATTATATTACATACATTTAGGTTAGGTGATATAGTGGGCGGGGTTAGGGGTAATTTTCCTGCATATCTTGCAGGAAAGATAATGCAGCTGTCAACAAGTTCTGCTGTCAAATATAAGATCAGAAAGAAGCACAAAGGCGGAGTTCCGAAACACCGCCTTCACGTTACGGACACAATGTACTTCAAAAGTTTACGGACACAATGCACATTGATAGTTGACTACTTTATAAAATTGACAGAAATTATAAGTGATCTATCCGTCTACTGAGGTGTCACAACAGCTAAAGCGACACCACGTTGATACGTGACCATGATATCCTCTAGGTGACCTTCTATGGGTATGGCATTTAATCCGAAACGTGAATATGCGTCACAGCTAACTCATAATAAATGTTAGTGTGCACAAGTGACATAACGTTAAGTGGGTGAAAAGATGAAGTAACACATAAACGGAAAACTGGAGGCATGTAGACGCAATACAAAGGTAGTGTAATAGATGACTGAGGGCACAAATGGTCCACATTAGGTTAGTAGTCCACAAACCAAACAACGAAGACAACTACAGCTCTACATATAGTACACGTTAGTATGTAGATTTGAAATATATACATTATATTAGGTTTGTGAAGACAAATGACACGTGAAAGAAACATAACATTCATGCATCAGGTTAGTAGGTGATCCTCTACAGCAGGTGCACTTACCCTTAGTTCATTGAAAAAATTCCAGGACATGTGATTAACGAAGAATGCAACTAATAACTGGGCAGACGAAATTTATCTCAGATGTGGTTTTTTCGTTTATTCATAATGACTGTGGATAATTTGTGAGGAGGCAAACGGACGATAACGGTATATAAGGACGGGCTCGTTAAAAAGGACAATGGAGAACCCATGCACAAGGTGCCAGCATATGGAAGCGATCACAAGTCCAATTGTGAAAAGAGAATGGCACCATTCTTTTGCTATGTAAGCGGTGTTAGACTTGATGTAATTTATATATAAGCAATAAGATCGTAGGTTAATTAACTCGAAGTAAAAACAAATAAGCAGACAGAATCATTATAGAAACTGCGCTTAGTTTAGCAAACTATTGTCAGACCTACAAATCAAGCACAAGCCCCTGTATTTTGCGTGCTTCTATTTAACATGTTAGAGTGACCAACTCGTCCTCTTTCTTGTTAGTATTTAAACTCACTCCATCGACATTAAGGAAAGTAAAAATGGCGCTGAAGTGTAGCGGAAAGCACCAAAACATACTGTAAGATTAGTCCAGGGCGCGGAATATCGGCAGGGATGTCGAGTTTTCAGCGTGTCTTTGCCCTTCCGCACCCAGGGCTGCCAAAGCATGGGTTTTCCCCGAAATTGAGGGTTTTCTAAAATAATCAACTTGACAGCCCTGGCCATTACTGAAATACGTAACAGGTTAACCCCCGCACAGGTAGTGCCGTGATTTCCTCTCATTTCCTCTAGTCGTGACGTCATGAGGAGTGACGGAAAGTGAACATATCTGGTCAATGCTTGGACTTGCATTATGAAAGCAGTGGGAATTGGTTATTATCAGAAACAAATATATAAGGGAATTTAATTTATTCTCACACGGTAAAAATCGCTTGCTTTTTTGGCTAAAAATACGAAACGCACGAAAGAATGTGGTGCAAAATAATATTAGCAAGCAAGATAAGAAAAGCCACCAGAACAATATATCAAGAGCTCAGTACGGAGTTAGATCAAGATATTGTATACGAAGGCGTCTCCTTCAACCTGAACATCGAAAACCACCCCGTTTTAATAGAAATATTCGTTAATAAACTATAGAGTATGAGCCGAAACTGTCGCTCTCTCGTCGATTCTCAATTAGTTCACAAATTTCCCCCCACGTGACGTCATACAAGAAGATGCGTAGAACTCTCTCTCAAACTCGTTCGGCGATGATGAGTTACCCGGTCATGTAATTCAGTTATGGCCCTGGCACGGCCCAGTAGCGGGACGACGGGTGGCCTGTGGAGAGGTGGAGGTGTATCCCCTGCTAGAATTACGTATCTAGACAACGCTGCTAGAGCATATAAGGGCAAGCATGTAGTTTAATTTGATTTTTTTTTTATTCTGGAGCCATTCCACCGAAGTAAATCCAAATGTAAGTCAGCTCTAGTCACCATTTATCGTTTCACAATAACTGCCAGTTGAAATTTAGCATGAGTACAACACACAAGTTTCAGGAACAGATGCATAAGGCGGCGGAAAACTCTAGCTCATGAAACTCGATCCAAATTCACAAACATAACGATAAATAATTTCATCATTGTTACAGCACTGAGCAATTTTAGCCTCCATTTCCACAACAAAAGCGATTAAATTAACAGAGGAAGGAAAAAAGAGACATAGAGAATCGATAAAACGCAAACTTGCGCATGGGAAAAGGAAGTCGGGAAAACAAGGTGAAACAGTGAAACATCAAAAGGAGTATGAAAATGGGAGGAAGTAAAGTGGGTACTACAGACAGACGACCCGAAGGCCTAACTAAGGTAACCCATGGCAATACCCTGGGGGTGCTACACCTCATAACAAAAGATGGGCGAACCTTTCCCACACAGGATCAGGGGGGGGGGGAAGGGAACAATAAGTCAGGATAAATAATAGTTAGCAAACAAAGGAGGGTGACTAGTGACAGTGCCGGGAAGTGCAGATTGGCAGGAGGGAAACCGTGACAGAAGGACACCAGACTGTCATGAGTGGTAACAGATGCACGTGTACATACACTGTACAGGTGTACAGGTGCACACACGACTGTACACTGTACAGGTGCACACACGACTTACCGACAATTTCGGGTCCCGCGGCGACTGTGCGGAGAGCAGCAACCGTTAGAAGATGAGCAAGCACAGGACAGGGTCACAAGATATTAGTCAAACACCGAAATGACAGTCAAATATAATCACATATTAGTCAAAGACTAAATTTATAGTCAAAGCGTAAGACGTTAGTCAACCGGGGGATTCATAGTCGAATAGTAATCACACATTAGTCAAACACCGAGGGAGAAGTCAAATAGTACATTAGACATTAGTCAAACAGTGAAATAGTGATTAAACATTAGTCAAACACCAAAATATCAGTCAAAGTAAAGGTCAATTCAAACTATTAAGGATAAATTTTATCATGACGGCAACATAGAGGTCAGTAGAGTTAAGTCAAGGGCCACGCTTTCAGTCCAGATATTAGTCAAACACCGAAACTTGAGTCAATCACGGAAAGAAATTGCAGTCATTTATCTCATGAATATTTTGTGACAGAGACTATGAAGATTTTCTAGTTTAAAATACACACTCAAGACATCGCTCTATCAGTATTTTGGTCGCCCACAGGCAGTTTTACAACATTCGCTTTAGAGGCAACACCGAATGCTGTTAGGGTAGTCAAATGTCAAAATATTTTTTTCTAGCAACTAAGGAGCCAAAAGACAGCAGACAAAAACCGAAATTTTCGACTAATAACAACACAAAACGTTGTAGCAGTTTTTTCTTTTAACCAGTGCGGCATTTGTAAGACCAGGTATCTTATAAAGGCGTCTTCGATCGGCCATTGTAAACTGTATTCCAGTTAAAAAACATCCCCAGGAGGGGAAATGACGACATTCTTAATCGTAATCGAGATTAAGGGTAAGTTTTTAAATTTTAATCGGGTTCAGGGAAAGTTTGCTAGGCAGTATTAAGTCAGACGCACAACAACAGATTTACGAGCACATTCTGCTCACTAAGTAAAAAATAATTTCATCTGGAAAACCTCAATGTTGATAACACCGGAGTGGCGGAGTTGAATGGCTTAAGTCCGACTTAAACTCCTGGTACGCATGGAAACAGTGGATTTCCGACTCCGATTCATGGAACAAGTAGATTTCCTACTCCGATTCATGGAACAAGTCAATATCCGACTCCGACTCATAGAACAAGTGGATTTCCGACACAGTACAACATCAAACAAACAATACGTCACACGACGCATAGAGGGGCTTACTGCCGGTAACCTTCGGTACAATGTTCTTCCTGAACTTATTCGTTCACGATGATAGGCAGTATTTTGCAACAAGATGCATAGCATTTGGTGCACTTCGGTGATAACTATCCGTATTTCATGCTTTATTTGCAATAAATATATTGATGGCATACACACTGGGTGCACTACAGGGCAGAATTACTTTCATGCTTTATTTTAACTTCACAAGGAAGTCATCCAAGGTTTATCAACGCATTTCAGAGATAAAGGTCGCATTACATGCATTGTTTAGCTTTGCAAAGAAGAACTCAATTTCTAAAGGTATACATACACACGATATAGTTGAATACCTAATTTCGTACTATATTCAAGATTGCGATACAGAATTCTATAAAAATCAGATGCATTTCACCCTTTAAAATATTATTTGAGATGTTACCTACTTAACTTTATAAAGAATAACTTAATTAGTGCTTTAATAATACAGCTAAAGCTTCCAGCGCAAAAAAAATAACAAAAAAGAGATTCTCTAATTACGTTACTTTCTTACATAACCAGATTCAACACCTAAAGAGCTTTCAGCGAAGATGTAGCAAAAGTTATCATTTTAGAAACGACAGTGTAAACAAATGACATTCAGGCCCCTACGAAAAGACAGTTAACAGTGTACATGGGTTCTCTAGCTTAGGCGCGCGATTAAGCGATTCTACCATCACCACTAACTGTGCCTTAACATTGGTTCTGACAATTTACTGACTGACACAAGTAAAAGCGATGTCCATTACTAAGCAACCAAAACCAAGAGCAAAACATTTGATAAGGAAGCCAATACAATTTACATCTATGAATGATTTATGTCAAAAGATGAATATGCAATAGAACGAAAGCAACGAAGCAGCGCCCATAAGTAACCTATCAGCAGACGAAGTTTACACCATAACGGACTCCAGCCAGAAAGAAAATGCGCAAATTCGGCAGGGTCAAAATAAAACGTCTGTTTCTTATGAGTCTAGTATTGTTTGATAGTTTAAGAAGAAAGCTGAATATCATTCGGTTAACCGGTTCCTGCCTAATATACGCATTTAAGGACGTAACAAATAAGGCTATAACTAAAATAATTTGCGCTTAATTGCAGCATGAAAAGGTTAAGTTATAGAAAGATATATGACGTAAATAAATACATTTTACCTTAGTTAAATAAGAGACACACTCCAGCTTGACAAATTATCAAGTTACGCAGTGAAATAATCCTATGAAGCCAAGTGTCATATAAGACGACAAAACAAGCACGACAGGTTTTTCGACAATCAAACACTTCATTAGAGCAGTTTAGCGTACACGAAGTTAACTCTGTACCTGAGCTGTAGTCGAGAGTGAAGTGGTGAGCCTGGTCCCCCCCGACGATGGTGTAGACCAGCGCGGCGCCAGTGGGACTCTCCGCGGTGAGCCGTACCACTGCAGTACCTACAGCAGCGTCCTCTGCTACCGTACCGTGGTACACCGTCTCTGAGAACATGGGACCCGTCGCAGAGACAACCCTGTACGGGGGAAACAGAGAGAAGCTTTGGTATCACTACTACTGTGGTGGAGTTGGAAGGTAGAAGGGCGGGTTCCGACTCCTGGAACTACCTAGTGTCCGACTCGGACACCATGCGCCCGAATTCTTCAATCTCTCACAAAGCCAATGCAGAACATTCAACAAAATGGACTGCCAGTAAGTGCAAACTATCAATTCTATTGGAACTCTGCAGCCGGTTCCTAGTTCTAAAAAAAAACTTTTGACTCTTCCTAAACCCGACTCCGATTCTGCACCTTTAGTAACCATACGCTTTTAGCCGTTAATTAGCTTATCACATAATTACGTTCAAAGCCGATGTGTAACTATCCACAGCAATGATGGCTCAAAAAGAGTAGGTAAGGAACATAGTACAGTACTTAATAAAAACAGAGGATCAACTATTGGAGAGAAAAAAAACGAGAGCAACAATGAAGAAAATTGGGTAAAAGAGGGTAAACAAAAGGACAGACAATAAAAACAAAAAATGAAAAGAGAAAACTGGGCAGCGAAAGAACGACACGAAAGCTAAACCAGGATGAACGAGGGCGTGACTCCCCATAAAACAGGACTGGATGAGGGTAAAAGTCAAGTAAATTTTGGCTGCACCCTCTATTGGGAAACCCACACGCACTGGTTCGTGCAACAGACATTAGGCCTATTGGCCCCAGAGGAGGAATTACAGCTGCAGCCGTCCACGGGTCGCTAAGAACTATGGCGCATATAGCAGAAGGTTTACCGACCCGAGCTCCCCTACCCTATGGTAAGTACCCCCACGGTATCAATGCGCACCAAGCATATTTGCTGACTCAGCGCGCCAAGCGCCTGGCACAAACATCGCTCACCCGGCCTGGGGATCGTTCCCGGGACCGTCAGCACAACTGTGCAGCACGTAAGGTCCGCTGCTAAAGTGAGTATTTAATCTATTTAAAGGATAACGTATTCTTAACTGGGAATAAATACAAACAAGCGTCAATATAGAACAAAATAGACGACGAGATGTCAGTAATGAGTCTCAGAAGCCACTACAGTCGAGGCAAGATAAAATATTGTAGCAGGAACCCACCTGATTCCTATGGCAGCTCTGGCCCCCAGAGGAGGCGTGCCCCCATCGAGAGCCGTCACCTCGAGCGACAGGAAAGGCTCGAGCGTGAGGGGGGCCTGCAGTAGCACCACGCGGCCGCTGTCGGGTTCGATCGTAAAGTGTTCGTTGCTGCCGAGCAGCTCGTACCGAACGTTGCCAAACACCCCCGAGTCGGCATCCACCGCTCGAACCTGAGGGAACGAGGCAGTATCATTTACTACACAACTCAGCAAGTTCAGAAGTATTTCTGTTAGCCAACTCACAATACGGCCTGTACCTCATATCATCCGCAACAGACTTACACCCCGAGCGGGGACAACAGATGTGCCGATGTATCGCAGGGTTTAGGTGGCTTTGCAGGATATTCTTACGGTGCCACTGAGGAATAGTCACCGTCTGATTGAGTTATTATTACTAAATAACACCAGACTGGCGACGTGGGAACGGAGAAACTCCATGAGGTTGATAAACCCCCCACGCAACCAGCCCAGCGATCGAAAAAAAAGAAAGAGAAGATCCGATTTCACAGAATAGCTCTGTGTACAGATCGTTAAATGCTGCCAATACCCGCACCAGCAAAGACAGAGCCATCAAGACCATTCCAAACATGATGAAAAAAATAAGTTTAAATTTAAAAATAAGCTTAAGCATAAGGTTAAACACTAGAAAACTCTACGAATTTCTGATCTATGATATACTCCAAATTTTAAGAAAAAGTCGCAACTTCACAGCGACACTTGCTAGTCCAGGGGACGTTACGGCTGACATCTTAGTTAACCACTCAATAGAAAGTAGCTCTGTTCACAAGGGGGCATCAAAACGTAAGTTCGCAGAGCAGTACGATGGACAGCGGCTAAAACCTCCCGTATGAACCCGGAGTTAGAAATTCGATGGTCCTCCAAGGCCATAGACCTGCTAATGCGAGACTCGAAGCATATGAACGTGTATCTTCTAGCGACTGGGACAGAATAGAGTATTGGAATTATTGCGTTAAGTTCGTTTATGTGTCCTGAGCCCCAGCAGCAAAGACATCTCATAAGATGAAGGGATATATAGCATGTCGATAGCAACGTGGAGCCCATACAAAAGGTGTTCTCCCACAGGACCACGTCACTGCTCATGGGAACAGCAGGTCGGCAAAGAAAAGGAAGAGCAATACCAAACATCATGAGCATAGAAATGGAGGGAAGCAAATTGGGCACGAAATATAGACGCCCCGGAAGCCCTGGCGTCAAACTCGACGTGCTGTGTACGTTCATCGCTGTGCGTGTGTTCAGGTAAGCTTTCTTGCCGCGTTACCACCACCAGAAGCACTAACTAACCTTACCTAACCTAATTTGCGATGCAGCGACTAGTGTCAATGGCACACAGCAAACGTACCATGAACGTAGCACGCACACCGACGCACGTACACAGAATAGTCGCAAACGTACATAGTGCGCGGCGAGTTTGGCGCCCGTGCGCCCCAGAGGTCCAGCCAAGGCTATGAGGACCCACGGGGGGCACGCTACCCCCATAACATAGGATAGGTGATATTCCAATAAGAAATACTTCAGCACTGTACGGCCGGCACGGATGACATTCATACTATCTAGTCGTCCGAACGTCTGTTTCATGCATTTTGTATCACTTGAGCATTTTGTGCGCCCGTTGCTCCCTAACATTAACATTATAAGCTTATCTTACAAATTTAAGCGCCGCAAACAGCTCTAACATCACAGGAAGTCCTCGTAACGGGTTATCTCGTTTTGTGTACCTTTTTTTTCTAATTTAGGAAGGAAATAATTAGTAACACGTTTCCTGCGCACGTACTCATGTTTGAAAAGCACATGTATCGAACACATGGAACTAAAATTTTCCAAAGTGAATGACAAAAACTGTGAGATATGCCATGACCTATAACAAGGGCTTCCTGCAGATCGTACAACAACATTGCAATCGCCCAAAGTCCGAAGCACACGATCGTCTTTCGCTGTGTGTTTTCACTTCACAGCGTTCTAATGCTTCGATGGGCCAATACAAACACAATAGTTTTAATTGATATTAATAGACTTCTCTAGACTCATTTTTACTGGGCCCAGCTTTCAGTACTAGTCAAATTAGTGCCTTCGTCACGGCGAAAATCCACAAATACCTCCGCAGCACTGGTAGATTATCGCACAGACGAAGGCTCTAACTTGACCAGTGCCGAAAGTTTTGCCCAATAAAAATAAAACTGGAGAAGTCAACTATTATCTTTCAAAATGAACGAACCCAGAGTTCGAGCAACGTTTTCAATAAAACACTGTGTGTCTGCTGGACGGTTTGCTTACTTGCTGGACGTCACATCAATTGGCTGTGTCACTGGTCCAGTTTCTGAGTCTTCCAATTCTGAGTGAATCATAAATGAAGCAACTGACCATTTTCTGTCGATTACACGGGCACAGCAACGCATTAGATCGTAGTGAAGAGAAAACAAAGAACGGAAGGCCATCGTCTGCAGCAAACTTAACCGTTTACCGGGCAAGTGACCACGCATGGTTACCTCCATAATGTTATCATGCCTAAGGGTTTTCAGCCGCCGAGTAAACAGGTTAACCCTGCATGACCTAAATTAAGATATACATCAAACATAAAATTAATCAATTGACAACGAAGTCATCCACTTCCGGGTATGTGAGGACGCTACAGAGTTTCGTATGAGGGTCCGCCGCATGGTAGCTACCTTGCAGAGCTCATGGCCCGCCCCGGCGGTGGTGGGGAGCAGGACCATGTAGGGCTGTCCAAGAAACACCGGAGCGTTGTCGTTGATGTCCAGTATTGCCACCGTAACTTCTACATTACCACTCCGGTCCGTTCTTGATTCCTTCGCCTGCACACGACAAAAGAAATTTTTTAGTAAATATATAACTACCTCCGCCATGAAAATAATGTTTCTGTCGAGCTCGTCAATTTGTCTGTTATCAAGATTACTCAAAAAGTTATTGACGGTTTTTCACGAAATTTACAGGGATTGTTAGGCATGTTAGGAGGAATATGATTAACTTCTGGTAGAAATCCGTTAGTTAGTTAGTTATAAACTTTGTTTAACCTCCGTAGCCGCAACTCAGGCGTTCCAACAGAGATGAGTGTGTAGTATTTAAATACCACATAATTTGTCGCGTGGCCTA
>LQNS02276481.1:1556433-1571752 GCA_001587735.2 Parhyale hawaiensis | reverse complement strand
CTTTGCATCTCTGGGAGGACCTCCTAGTGCGCCTCCATCTATCACCCTTCGTTCGACTATCACACTCCACTTTCCCCCGCTCACCTCCCGGAAGCTATATTGGATGAGGACACAGTTATGCCTTGTGAATACTACAACCCAATTGGAAAATGATAGGGAAACTGTTGATAGTATCTGATGTCCTCTCCTATTGACGTTGGCTAGTTGCCAAAAATTTTCTCATTGGTTATGAGCATTGCGTTATTTTAAAAAACAGTTTTTCTTGCATCAGTAAGCTTACTTGAGTGGTGCCTCGTGTGGCCTCTGCATTTATTCTCTTGCCACACGGAACTTTTAAAGTCTGGTGATCGCCACTTGTGTGAGGCAGGATGGTTACAACCTCGCCAGCGATGAAACTTCATTGGAAATTGTTTTCCCAAGATAAGTAACGGGTAAATATTGATTGCATTATTCATTGAGGTTCGCCAATCCTATGTTAACAGGAGGCTGGGGGGGGGGGGGGTAGCGCCACCCGGAGGTCCCCATTGGCTACCTTGGCCTTAGCTACCAGCAGCACGTCTTTCCTTCCCCTTTTCGTCATTCCATTGTGATACTCTACTGATGATGCTTTCTTTTATTATCTATTTCTTCGTTCCCCACTTACTGTTCCATGCTCATTCATCCTGTGTCGGAACACCTTCGTCCATGAGTTCCACGCTTCTATCGTCGTCCTGTATGTTCCTTACTGCTTCCTCTGTTGGATCGTCTTTGTTGTGCAGACAGAGATTTAAGCTATTCAGTGTAATCACTAGTGGGAAGTTATAGAGACGACTCTCCGAATCAAAGTTACGGACAAGTCGAAACAGATAGGATTAGGTTATCGCAATGCAGGTGATCCAATCGAACACGCTTTCTGGCGTAACCCTAACTCAGTTGGTTGCTCCACAGGTGCGTGTGGCAGGGAGCCTGGACCGTGAACTACGGTCGCTGTACACCGTGGCCGTGACGGCTTCAGACGGCAGCTTTACTGCTAACACAACCGTAGTCATCTCGGTGCTAGACGTCAACGGTGAGTCCTCAGTTTTAACGTCCCAATTTTGTATCATTTTATGGAGAAAAGTGCAATTTGAAATCGTCCTTAATCATGCCAGTAAGTGGTCCGATTTGAACATCTTGGTAAGCCCTTTATTGGACGATTAAAAAACACCCTCGTAGAAGTGGCAATACGGAGATAAACATATAGGGTCACTTGCCCGGTAAAGGATTAAATGTCAATTTTTGTGATCAAATACCATTAGAAACTCTGCACAGAAACCCTCAATACATTACTGGCTTTGTAGAGTGGTTCAAATAGATGCTGCAGTATTAATTTCCTATTTACTTCTGGACATGTGGCTCTTTATGCAAAGAGCGGCTGTGTCCTGCTTTCTGCTGATTCCCTCTCAGTGCTAAAGCCTGTACGCATCTGAAGCCCACTTCAGCTACCGCAATGTCAGCCGTCAGGATGTGGTCAGGTAGACCGCTAAGGCTTTCTGCTCTTCAATTCTCTCCAGCGGCGTTTGTCCCTCAGTAGGTACCCTATTCCAGCATCAGTTGTCGTGAGATTCGAATAACGCAATTAGCAGAGAGGCGCAACTGTTCCAGTGGCCGCTGAAGGGCTAATACAAGAAATTACCGCTCTAATCGGAGGACTAATCGCACAAGGGCGGCAACCCTACAAGATTCATAGTAAGTATGTCGTGTGCATTGGGCTTAATGTTGCGTCCTTTTATGTCCCACAGATAACGGCCCGCAGTGTCCGACAGCACACTACGATGTATCGGTGCTTGAGGATGCTGAGGTCGGCACCGTGCTGACTGTCGTGGATGCTGTAGATGCTGATGCTGACCCCTATGACATCGTCAGGTAGGTAACGAAAAACCTTCCTTCAGGTAGTGGTTACCGAGGTGGTTGAGTTTGGAGTGCAAGTCTAAGACAAACCGAACACTTGGTTGCCCAGTTGAGAGTGTGGTCGAGTTGACTTTTCCTTTTACCAGATAATTTGCTGTATGCTGAATTCTGCGTCAGGATTGTGTTCTGGGAATAAGAGAGACTGAAATTGTGCAAACATCTTCATGGTGATGTTTATAATAGAGACGTGTTGAGGATGAAAGATCTTAGATAAGTATTGGGGCGCAACTTCTGAGCGTGGCAGAATTTACGATAGATCATTTCCCAGAATTCAACCCATGGATTGAATTCAGGGTTGTCTATTAGGATACCTTCATCTTAGATTTTCTTACTACTAAACGTCCTGAGTTTAACACGAGAGCTGCGTAAATACTAAGACGTTTGCTTTCTAAAGATACGCGGTAGATCAGATTTGATTTCCTGTGTAGTATAAAAAGCAAATGGGATATATTTTATTACTCTTTGACGTCACAGAATTATGTTGGTACTTGGTAGTCTAATGAATGACTGAATCGGTGGTTCTTGCTGTTGACAGTATAAGTGATCTCAGTTTTTGGTGTGTCAAACAAAACGCTGCAAATACGGCGGTTTATACATCGACATTTTTTGTTAAACTGCGAGACAGAAATTACTATGATCTGGAGAGATCCATTGAAGGATTAGCGCCGTAAAATGATGTGTACGATATTTTATTGCATTATGCGTGATAATAACTGGATATAGACTAGCTAAAACCTAAAAAAAAACCGCTTCTCTTCAAAATCGGCAAATGGATACCTAGCTGTTTCTTATTTCAATCAAACCTTGAACGCTTACGTGTACCATTTGGTCAATACAGTCACGATAATCACTTAGGATGGCATCCAGTTTCACCCTCCTTGACAGGATTGAGATTCACACCAGGAACTGAAGCCTCAATCACGAATGGAACGCTGTATATCGGAACTCCGGACAAGCTGAAGCTAATCGAATTAGATCATCCTCACCAAAGTTTATGCGTTGCAGGTTCTCGCTGTCTGGCGACGGCGCCGAGCAGTTCGACATCGGGGAGAGGTCGGGCGAGCTCACGACTGGCCGGAGTCTCGACAGGGAGACCGTGGCCGAGTACCTCCTTACGGTAATGGAGCCCTGCTACTTCGCTTGTGCTGCCAATAATTTCGTATTGAGTGAAATCCGCTTTTATTTATAAGTAGATGTTGCGCTGAAGTTTAAGCGCAGTCCGCTGTAGGCGGTAGTGAAAACGAGTGTGTATATCTCCTCTAGGGCCCTTCGGTTCGCTCATTCTGTTTTACGAACTGTCGTCCCTTCCTCCGTTACCGTTGTTCTTGACCCTCTTCTGATCGACATGTGTCATAGGTCGGGAAGATATATTTTCAATATACCTAACTAACCAGGGAAACAGCTCGCTGATACTAGTCGGTGACTTTGCTGCCCCTGAGAAATATAGGATTCTTCTTCTTCTTTGTCTCTAGTGAAATTTAAACATCGCCAACTGCAACTGTATGACTATTACGACTGACTGTACTGCAGGCAACTGCGGCTGATTGGAGCGAGGGTCAGTGGCAGTGTACAGTCACCGTCAGAATTACAGTAGACGATGTCAACGACAACCCACCCCTGCTGGCCGAGGTCCAGTTCTCGGCCACAGTTCCGGAGGACGCGCCTGTCAACACCGTCCTCACTAAACTGTATGCCACCGATCCCGATCTGGGTGAGTCGCCGTAGGCATCGTCTGCCAAGAACTTACGCTGCCGTGATACTCGGCTGTATGTATCATTGGCGTACCCTGTGCAAATCGTAATGATGTGTAACTAGATCGCCTTGTGGTGTAAGATCATCACCCGCGGTAATGAGGGGGGGGGTCGCGTCATTTTTATGGCCAGCTTACTCTAAAGCTTTTGGCCATTTCCATATCTCAGTCAACGTACCTGACTGCCTGAAAAATATTGTGATGATGGCTCCACTCCCTCTGCCTCTTTTTGGGTGAGCATACAAACAAACATATATACATACAACCGTAAACGAATACTTTATAACCGCTCTTCACTTTGCTTGTAGGTGATAAACCTCGTGGTTGTGACATGTAGTGTAATATTCGTGGCTGCCAGATGTAATTAGCGTTGCTGCCAAGTATTATTAGCATTGCATGCTGTTAGTAAATACATTAATTCCACGTAGTTTTAGCATTTCTCTCTAGTAATAGTGGCATTATTTCAAAGTAGGAGCAGCGTTGCTTCCCAGCTAGCATTACGTATATCGAGGACTTCTATATTGCCACAGGAGACAACGCTCGACTGCACTTCCGCCTCATCGACTCCGAGGAGGGCCACTTCTCACTCGACGAGCAGGAGGGGCTCGTCTCCCTCGCTCGACCACTCGACAGGTAACTAACTCGTGTGTTTTGCATTCCGTCATGGGTGGGAAATTTGTGTAAATCATCTTAGTAGGCATAGGACAGGCTCTGTGGTTAAGGTATCGTCGGCTCACCCACTTCAATGAAAATAATCTATTCCTGGTAACTTCAATCTGTCCACTACTTCTAAGCGTCCGATTCACCACTTTGCATGAAGTTCCAAGTGTTAATCTTGAACTGATTACCCTTTACACGGCCTAAAAATCGAACGTGCGGATAGATTTACTATTAGCTCGTGTGTGGGAACAGTGTCATGCATACTTGCATAGGCTCGGCTTTGATGCATAGCTCTTTTTACGACGGTCATGCTCGTCTTGAATAATTTTTAGATTTCGTTTTGGATGCACTGCACTTACTGTGTGGACGCATGACGACCACCTGGTGTTGACGCTCTGCTGGTTAATAAATATCAAAGAAATTTCACTTAACCAAACGATGAAAAACGAACCTTGAACATCTGCGACCCTCGTAATCCATTTGTTCATAAAACCGTATTAAAAGAAAAACCAGAAGTGCCTGCTCGACAATGGAGCGATAATGAGCTTGAGACGCTCCTACTAGAAGAAAACAAATAGCGAAGAACGAACGAACGAACATGAGTTTCTCTGTACTAACTGCCCACTCATCTGTCGACAGGGAGGCCCGCAACAGGTACACGCTTGTGTTCGAGGTGGTGGACGGCGGCAGTCCCGCCCTGCACAGCACCTCCACGCTGCTCATCACTGTCTCAGGTTGTCTTCACTCCGTTACCACCATATAAACCTCTTGCTTCCTCGTAGCTATAGTATTGTTTAAATAGTTCTTTATGAAACGCGCTGCGCGACCATGTGTGGTGACTTTCATAATGCTATTCGTACGATAACGGTTTTCACCGGCCCAGTGAATGGTGCGCTGTTCAGTTTGAAATTGTTGTTTGCCTCCGCCTCTCTCAGGTGCAGGACGGGCCACAGAGCTGCAGAGTCTTATGGAGTCGAAAAATTCTGTAAGCAAGGAGTCGGAGTCGAATACTGTCTGGGTGCAGGAGTCGCTATTGAACCGTGGACCAACCAAACCCCATCCTATGTTGTGGGAGTCAGGCCCCCAGGAAGACCCCATAGCTTACAAAGAGGCCATTGTGGCACCTTACTTTCGTGCTTACTTTGCTTCCTCCTAGTTTTGTCCTCCGACTAACGGTACCTTTTTGTGCTCTTTCTTTTATCCACTGAGGTGCTGTCTGGTGTCACCAATGCTAATCGGTGACACCTACAATATATTAACGATAATGATAACATGAGAGTGAATTTGGAGGATTATTGCAGTATCCAGAGAGTATCATAACATGATTATAATTATCTGGTTTCTGCTTAGTGCTTCCAATAATGATGAATTTTCTTCACAGATATAAATGACAACCCACCCGAGTTCGTACGCACGCTGCTGCAGGCGTCGGTGAAGGAGAACACGCCGGAGGGCACTGAGGTGGCTCGCGTCATGGCCACGTCCAGGGACATCGGCATCAATGCCCTCATCCACTATGCCATCCAGCCCAGCAGCCTCTCATCCTTCCTCACCATTAACGAACAAAGTGGTGAGTATTCCGATGCAATAAGTTTTTCCTATTAGACCAAAACGGACTTCAGTCGTTTCACTGCTATTGCTGCAAGTCATCGTGTTAGTTGCTGAAAAGGCAGTCGGTGTCTGTCAGAAGGCGTAAGCTGGGCCATAGGGTAGGTTTCTGAAGTTCACCCATTCTATGTCATGTGGAGTCGCGACCTGGGGGGGGGGGGGGTTGGCTCAGGTTCTCTGAATCTCAATTAAACCTTCGGGACATCATTGTTTCGTGCTTACTGTACTTATTCTCTTATCGTACTTTTACTGCTAGCGCTTTGTTCTCTTTTTGCCTCTTGTTTCCATGCCCGTTGTTGCTATATGCAAACACTCGTGTAGGGGTTTGTAATGCAAGTGGTAATACTGCACATCCCTCAATTTTTCCTTTCTTTGGTCACCTGTGTAATTATTATAATGGAAGTTTCGAGTAGCTATACAAAATCACAATAATATTACAGTTATAGATAATGGAAACAGCGCTACTCCGGAAGTTGTTGCAGTACTTGTGCTGTAGGGGTACACAAAAGCAAGCGTTTTCTGTTGGTACCCAGGACGTGCTGGGGTATTCTGTGTGCTCAATGGCAACGCTATTTCATCTGCGAGCCAAAAATAACCGAATATCTCTGATTTGTTTCCCTATCTGTAGGCGTAATCTCGATCGCTAAGGCGCTGGACTATGAAGTGCTGCAGACGCTGGTTGTGAGTGTCAAGGCTACTGACGGAGGCATGCCGCCGCTGTCTGCCACCGCCCTCCTCAACCTCACCGTCCTCGACACAAATGACAACCCGCCCGTCTTCACCCAAACCTCCTACACGGGTCGTGTCAGCGAGGGGGCGCCCCTGGGAGAGTACATTGCACAGGTTCGTTCGTATTTGTTATTTCTCTTTTGGTGTGCTACGGTAAGCCTATGCAGTGGGAGGACGCCTTTAAGGAAATGGGTTATTTTACTCTTGTGAATGTACCTTGGTTTGGATATCTTTACGTTGTAAAAGCCTCCTCAGGAGAGAACATTGATGCAGCGAGTATAATTTGTTTTTAATATTTGTTTTAAATCCGTCAGTGCAATGCATCCCCCCCCGGGGACCTAGGATGGGCATAGGATTAAGTTCGTTAGCTGTGCTGTCCAATGTTTCCTGTACCTTCAGGGAGAAGCACCTCTAGAAGAATCCATACGTTGCCTTAATTTTAGCTCGGCCTTCGGCATGTCTGTTTTTCGTGCTCCCTTTGCGTGCTTCCATTTTCCATGAGGCTTTGTTTTACTCTTTTCTGTATCGACTTGCTGTTCCCATGCTCATTGATCCTGTGTGGGAACAACTTCGTGTATGGGTTCCACCTTTATTTACGTCGACTGTCCGTCCACAGCTGTCAGCCCACGATGCCGACAGCGGCGATAACGGCCGCGTTGCCTACAGCATCACGGCAGGCAATGAAGAAGGGAAATTTGCCATCAGCCCCCGCACCGGAGCCCTCACACTCGCGAAGAAGGTCGACCGGGAGAAGGTGAGGACAGTGTGGCTCAGAAATTGATTAGCCGTTCAGAGTCTCTTGCCAAAATAACTGTCAAAATTTGACGTCAACGATTTCTTTTCGATAGGGCATCCTCCTTATGTTTTCCACAGAATAGCTACTTTGGGCATAACCCTTGCTGGGCTTATGAAATTCCGACACTGGAAAACTCAGTCGTACAGCAAGTGAGCTACAGATATGCATATCAGTTCGGATAGACGCTCCGCTGCAAAATTATATAGTCATGTGTAGGAGACGCCTGGAGCTCAGAGCTGCTAGATGGCGTCCTCTTACGACTCCAGAATTTGATTGACCAATTAAAATTGAGCGTTTCTAGCGGTTGATATTCCCTCGAACCCAAACTCCTTCAATGACCCACAATTATTCAATGCTTCCAGTAATTTTCTAAATCATACCTACGGGTCATATGGAGAATTCTCCCTGGAACCTGGAATAAGTTTGTTTCTTGGCCTTTGTCTCAGCATGGATGCCCCTCCTTTGTCTTCCTGGAACACTTCTCCTTTTAGTGTCATAATTCCAGCCATCGGTATGACAGGTTCTGTGTGTTCTTGACGGCTCATAAGACCAAAGCCGCATTCATATTGACGTCTTACTGTTATCGTCTATGAGGAAACTTAAACTTTATTACCTATCTGCCTCCAAATTTAAGAAATTCTAATATGTACTACCCTGCATTTGTGTCTGATGTTGACATCCCCTTTAGATGGCCCAGTACAGCTTGGAAGTCACAGTCCGGGACCGTGGGAGTCCCTCACTCTCCACCACCGCAACCGTCGGCATCACAGTCGGCGACATCAACGACAACGCCCCGCTTTTCGACCAAACCTCCTACGCAACAATTGTGCAGGTGGGATACGCATTATTCTAGTTGACATAAACTTAGTATCCGTTGTAGACGCAAAGCTAAGTTAACTTAACCTCGCACCCTACTGGAAAATATGCATGCAATTGTTCGTGTTTAGATACCTATATGTCCGCTGTTCCTATTGGAGTGCTTCGTTGCAGTCGACCACAACTTTTTAGGGCTATGGCGTCAGAGGCAAAAGTCTTGTGAGGTAATTACGACTCCCAACAGCTCCAGTTTCTGGTTAGGACATTACTTTCGCATTGGTAATAAATGTCAAAAACGCTGACGTTGCAGTGCGAGTATTGAAATTATTCGCGTGCCTGACGCGGAGGCGAACGCCGAAATCTAGCTTGCAAACTCAGCACTCTAGTATCGTTTCGCTGTGGACTCCCTTGCCCCAATGACGTATCATTAGTATTAGTCTGATTACTCTTGCAGTGCTGTTTCCGTCAGATAGTACTGTCACTCTGGAAGGTATTGGCTGACATTAGTCATGCTAAGCCCATTGACCAACTAATAGTTGAACAATTAAATTTCCATCCAACTAATCGTAGCCTCAGACCCACTAAACGAACTGTTTCGAGTTTCTTCCTCTGCTGCAGAAAGCATTTGATCTTCCGTGTCGATAGCGACACGTTAGTTAACTTCACCCTTCCAATATTAGGAGAGCCTCCCCCATCCTATATCTGGGGGCCGCTCTGCGCAAGTTTATCTTAGTTAAACTGCAATGCGGGCTAGCGTGCAAATCCTGAGGTTACATCATCGGGGTGATCGATCAACCTCGTCCTGCCCTGAACGTTCAGCCAGAGATGCCGAGTTGAATGGATCTAAACTCCCGGGTCCAGCCAATTTGAGACTTCGACTCCGACCCCTCGAGTCATTGGACCCCAAAATTACATACTCCTGCCGACATCGACTCATTTTCTTTACAAAATAGACCGATTTTCATGGACTCAAACTCCTCGATCTGGATAGTTTCTGACTCCGACTTCTGGGCTCCCAAATGTCCGACTCCAACTCTACAACCCCGGCGCCAATTAAAGGATTATCTTGTGTAATGCAACTCCCCCTTCCTCACCAGGAGGACCGGAAGCTCGGGTACCCCGTGTTGCGCCTGCGGGTCACCGACGCCGACGCTGTCGGCAACGCTTCGCCCTTCGCTTGGGAAATTTCCGACGTGACGTCGAACCCGAACTACCTGTCGGGCCAAAGCGTCTTCGCCGTTGACCAAGATGGCGTCGTCAGACTGGCGACAACGGGACTTAACCACAAAGTATGTACCTATACTGCCGGGGCCAACTGGTTGCTAGGATGAGCTGCTTACGTGTCGTTACGATCTATATTTCGTCTCGGTTGCATAGATACCGAGACATCAATTAAGTTTGAGTCTTGTATCCTTGCATCCAGGTTGTCTGGGTGAATGCCTAATGTGTATCCTCGGCATAACATGTCTCAATATGTATATCGGTGTAACATGTACGGATGTCCTCAATTAGTGTATCACACTCGATCGGTTGATCGCAAGGGGAGTGTAGGTAGACTTCGTGGTATTAGAACATTCTTGTTTTCCCTACAAGCCCGACTGTGGAACACTCGGGTTAGTTCAAGTCCGAGCAGTTCGTGATAGCGAGGTGATAACTGTAATCTCAGTGGTGTTGTGCCGTGGGGTCAACGCTGTCATGCAAGATGCGCATAAATATGTACAGTATACTAAATATGTTTTCGTTATATATTGGTGTGTTTAGTGTTGTGTTTTTTTTTTGTAGATTACAGTAATTTGAATTGACCATCATGTAGTTCGAGACTTCAAATATTGTGGGTAGCTTGATGTAGGCAAACTAATATTTAATTTCTCACTAGGGGTCTTTCCAGTTTTTTTTACCATATTGTGACATAATTAGAACTTGATGTGGCCGCCAAGAATTTTCTAAAATCTCAACATAAAAGTATGAAAAGAGCCGTTAAATTTGGATAAGTATTATTTCAGTGGATCGTTAATGTATTTATTATTTGAACATTTGTTGAATTGTGATTTCTTCCATTTTTATTGATTTTCAACAGCCGCAGTTTTTAGCGTCGCGACGTTAACCCTCCAGCGCGCTCTGCCATGTTCCCAATTACCGACCTCATACACCGAGCAGCTGAAAAACACTTTCAGAATAGGGATTATTGTTGTCGTCGTATATGGTTGCTTACCTTGTGGAGAGTTGAGTGTTTTTCGTCGAGATATAAAGGTTTACTGAGGGCTTTCTTGAGTTGAGCATAATTCTGTGCAAAGTCCTTAAATGCCTTAATTCTCCCCCCCCCTCCTACAGGTGATCAGCGAGTATATCCTCCACGCCCGCGTGTACGACAGCGGCACTCCTCCTCTCTTCTCCGACACCACCGTCAACATCACCGTAGTGGAGAGGTCCAAATTCGCCCCCACCGTGTTCCCTGTCCACGCCACCGTCTTCTCCTATCTTTCTGCTTACAAAGGCGGCATCATCGGCAAAGTCAACGCTATTGACAAGGACAAGTACGACGTGCTGCACTACAGCATTGTCGCCCCCACCAAACCCTCCCGTAGGTACAGCGACGTGGACTACTTCGACGTCGACTCGCAGGATGGGACGCTTGTCGCGGTCACGCCCCTCGACGCTGGCGTCTACCGGCTGAATGTGTCGGTGTCGGACGGGAAATTCAGAAGATCCGTAGAAGCCGCGATCGAAGTTCGTATTCTTACTCAGGCGATGGTGGACAACTCGGTCATACTCGGTCTTAGCTCCGTGTCCCCTGAAATGTTCATTGCCAGGTACAAAAAAGCTTTGGTCAACAGCATTGCCAGCGAACTTTACCTGAGCGAAACTCAGATACAAATTATCAGCTTACAGCCATCTGGTGATCGCTTGAGATCCTCGAGGACTCGCAGAGATGCTACGGAAGGATTAGATGTCTTATTGGCTCTTCGAAAAACGGAGCATGAATACTTTTCCCGAGCCGAAGCAATTACCTCACTGCAAAAGAGTCTTCCTCGCATCAAGAGGAAGCTCTCCCTTGACCGCCTAGACTTGATGGAGTCGCTTTGTTCGGGCTCCGGTGAATGCACCGGCAACGGCGACTGTATCGATGTTGTGGCCGTAGGGGAGGATGCTCTCATGCCTCTAAACACTCGACTCGGCAGTGTCGTGCCTCTCCGCTTCAGCCATAACGCCGGTTGCATTTGCCACCAGGGCTTCGGCGGAGATCTCTGTCAAGAGCTCATCAATGCCTGTGGTCACAGACCCTGTCCAGATTATCAGGTTTGTACCCCAACTGATCTCATCCCTAAAGGTTATCTGTGCCACTGCGAGGTCGGCTACGCCGGGTCGAAGTGCGAGATCGACGTGAGCCGTTGCGACAGCTTGGCGTGCTACCATCCCATTCGACCTCTATCCTTCCGTGGCAAGAGTTACGCTCAATACGAAGGCGTTGAAATCGATGAAGAAAGTACTTTGCAGATCAGTCTTCATCTTCGGACGCGCCATCCTTACGGCGTACTGCTGCACAGCTCTGGGCCTGTGGACTACAACACCCTCGAGACTGTTGATGGCTACCTCCAATACCGGTGGGAATGCGGCAGCGGCGAAGGCGTCGTGCGGTACTCCCGTGAAAAAATTAACGACAACTCGTGGCACTTTGTGAATTTGACTCGTAAAGGATCCCTCTCAGTCTTGTCAGTAGACAAGCACGAAGCTTCGAGCGCAGCTCCTGGCGACAGCGACGTACTCAACCTGCGCTCCGACACGTTGTTTTTGGGGGCCAAAGTATCTGACCACGACACCAACCCTTCCATTGCAAACGGTTTCGTTGGCTGCATCGACGAGGTGATGCTCAATGGTCGCAAGCTTCCTTTGTCTCTAACAAACTCAAACCCTGTGTCGGTCGTACTGAAGCGCTTCGTGAACATCGAACTGTCCTGTCCTGCCACGCTCCCCGTGCCGGGGGTGTGCAGCTCCCACCCCTGCATGAACGGAGGAGTCTGCACGGAAATAAACAAAAGCCAGTACGAGTGCAAGTGTTCGGACCGATACTCCGGGAAGCAGTGCGAGCTGGACGAGGCCCCTTGTGCCGACTCCCCGTGTCTTAACGATGGAGAATGTCTCGTTGTGGGTTACTCGTACTCGTGCAGCTGTCCGATACGACTGTCCGGTAAGCGATGCGAGTACGGTGTGTACTGCAACCCCAACCCTTGCCAGAACGGGGGCAGGTGCGAAGAGGGAAGCCGCGGGCCCATTTGCAAGTGCCGCAACTTTGGAGGCGAGCGATGCGACCGCGACATTAACGAGTGCACCCAAATGCCGTGCCAGAACGGTGGCACCTGCCTCAACTTCTACGGGGGCTTCCGGTGCCTATGCCCCTCCAACACCAGTGGTGAGTTCTGCTCGGAGTTGGTTCCCGGCAACGCTCTCGGCATCAGCATTTCGCTGGAAGATCTCTTGATCATTCTTCTGGTTATTATTCTCTTCGTCGTGACGGTTGTTGGGATTGTTGTGTGGCAGCGCAGGCGATGGAGGAGACAGAAGTTCCACCACAGCAACCGAGTTCGCCTGACCTCGCATGTGAAGAACGACCTCAAATCTGGTGACAGGAGCCATAGAAATTCCAAAATCTGCAATGTGGAAGCTGACCAGGTAAGTCTATGTACAGGTGAACCTCACTCGTGTCTAGTCAAGTCTCGGAGGTCGTGCTGCGCTTGGTAGTAATAACTTCAATACTTGTTTTATATGATCGAAGAGAAATCGAATGGTTACTTACTCATTTTGTCAGTACATACTAAAATTTAGATGGGTACCTATTTAATAAAGGATAAATATAACTAAAAAAAAACGCCGTTCTGACCGAGGTTGACTGTTACAGCTGCACCTGCAGTACCCTCCGCTCCCTGCTCGCCCTCGCTCCTTCGTCAGCTCAGGGGACGAGTCCCTGAAGCAGTGGGCAGACGCTGTCCCTAACACCCAGGAGGCCCTCGAGCTGGACGTTCTGGGCAGACACACGGCCGAGGGTGTCCCCCCCAGCAAGATGCCGCCTGATGGCGCTGCCGTCAGTGATCCCAATCTGGACAAGAACATCGACCGCAACAATCCAGGCTACGTTAAGCTCGTGCCTCAGACGGGGGGTGGTAATCTGTACCTCGCTGACCCAACTTCTGCTGCCGACCAGAAGCCCTGGAACCATCACTACAATCTTAATGACTCGCACTATAATATTGTCAAAGGTGTGTGAAGTGCTACTGCTTCTCTGTTTTTATATGCTTTTATAATAAGAATTTTGTAACTCTCCCTCGACCAGAGAATTTCCCAATTACTCGAGCTGATGATTCCCTTAAGTAGCCCGGAAACCTTCTTCCAATTTAAAATATTATAAGTAGTATCAATGCCATTGAGTTGAATCCAAAGAAGAATAGTCTGCTGGATATTACAATAACATAAAACCTTAAATTCTGGGCCTCTCACAGTCTCTAGTCTTTTATTGGTAACTATATACTTACCCCTGTTGGGGAGGAGCTATTCTAGTGGACCCTGTTCCTGTTCGGATGGCTATGGGCTTTACGTTCCCGGGAGTCCTTCTGAATGACTTTCCGCCGGAGATGTTGCCTCGGGTCGCAGTTCCTGTTGATAATATGAGGATGTTAGACTGGGTAGGTCCTCTGTACTTCCCCCTTTGCTTCGTGGGGTGGACCGCCGATTGTGGTAAGTGACCTATCCCACGGTACTCCCACAGAAGGGGCCCTCCGCCTGAGTGTTTCTTCTGCTTTCTTTTTTATCGTCTCTTGGAGATGCTTTGCGCCTTCCTTTCCTGTCAGTTGTAGCGCACTGACCACTTCGAAACCAAGCAAACTCGCAAACTTCAGTTCATTTTCAATGCTAATCCTGTACCATACTAGATCGTTTTTATGCAGTCCTCGTGTCTGATACGATGGAAAAACACTAATTATAATAATCTCCATAGTAAAACACACGCCCTCATGCGCATTATTACGTTGAATGGATCAACTCCCTCAGAAATTTGAGGAAATCGTACGGTACTTACGTATCAATGACATTATCTCGCATGTCAATAACGTTCAGCATTTTCTACAGGTGAACTCTACGTGCCTGTACCCCAGTCACCGCACACCCTCGCAGCAGCCGCAGCCGCCACTAACAACAGTAAGTGGTGTGGCCTCAGTTTTATTTCTTACACTTTGCTTGTGTGGAGTGACAACGCGAACCGCTACAACTATGATCCTTCAGTGTGCCTACCCTGCCCATGTGCGGACGGAACAATGGGTGCTGTTCCTACAAAAAGTGTTGTTTCGTTCAGGCACCAACGGTTACAATTAGACCCATCGATGTCTGTTTATTATTTTTACGCTCATGTTTGTAACACTTTAAACTTGGACTCAAATAATAATGTTTAGTAGTTTTTTGTGTACCATTTATAAGATTGTCGGTTTGCCTCTGCGTTACCTACGGTCTTTCTGTTTTTTTGTCGTTATGAAACTTTCATTATCTGAAGCGGCGGAGTCTCTACTGTTTCCAAAGGTCCTCGGCAGGAGCCAATTCAATATATAGTTTCCTCTTTTGCATTTTTAAAGTTTTCTACTTAATCATGATGTAGTTACCATGACTTGCGGGATAATCATGATGTAGTTACCATGACTTGCGAGGAGTGAGTTCCTTTGAGCATTAGTTGTAGGTAATTGGTTGAAGATAACGCATAGTATGGCTGTGTTGAAATATTTTTATTTTTAATTCCTGCTTCAGTACCTACTGGGTCCACAGAGTTGGACGTCATTATGATACAAGGAGTCGGAATTAATGCTGGCTGGACTCAGCTGTCGGAGTCGGACACGGTCCAGCCAACTACGCAACGTTAGTAGCTACAGCCCTGCCGGTCCGCCCTGGGAACTTGATGGGCTTGTAATTTATATTACAAGCCTCACCTCCCAAGGGCTAGAGCAAACGTTACTTGTTGCTTAATGGCCAATTTCCTTGAGAATTTGACCTGCAAC
>LQNS02276481.1:1504765-1522317 GCA_001587735.2 Parhyale hawaiensis | reverse complement strand
AATAATGAATGGATCTTTATGAAATTTATAGGAGTTGTTAGTAATGGTAAAAGACATAAATGATCAAATTTTGGTGCAGATCGATTGGTTCGTTTGTATGTTTGACTCATATTTGTCATAACGTTTGTTAACAGTGTAACTCAAAAAGTTATGAACGGATCTTCAAAAAAAATTGAACAAGCTGTTATTAATATAAAAAGGCACAAATGATTAGATTTGGAGTTTATGCAAAGAAAATTATGGTTCCAGAGCCAATTTGAATTTTTTGCTACCGTTGCCTTGCTTGGTGGAGGTATGCGCTCTCAGAGTGCTCTAGTTGTTGTTGTTGTTGTAGTCATTTAAGCTAACACTGAATCCCAGTTCTCATAGAAATAGCAATGTACTCATAGTAGTTGTAATAGTATTCTCCAAGGCTTACCACCGCACCCACACAAAGTGTGATCCACGCAGTGAGGCTTGGTGCGGCCGCCGTGGGGCGCACACCATGGACGACCAGGTGTTCAATGACACATTGTTTAATTCGAGTCGGCCACATGCGCTATTACTGGCAGGGAAACGATGCGCAATACAACGCAAAGAGACTAAAAAGGAAACGAGGAGAAGACAGAAGAAAGACACCTGTGTGGACAGCCCCTTCTGTGGCCCTCCGCACGAGAGAAAGTCGGGGCCTCGCGGAAGAGGTCGGCGGCCCACATCACGGAGCAGAAGTACAGAGCACCTACCAAACCTTACAAGGTAACCTCGTCAGTAGGAGCTGCGGCCAGCTGCAACATCTCCTGCGGAGAAGGCACTCGGGGCAGCCCTTGGGTTCGTGAGGCCTATATATATTCTGACAGAGATAGAGCCCACAAGAATATACCCCTCAGGGCCCAACGTACTCATCAATGCAGCAATAGGTTGAAGTGGCTGGTGCTTAACTGTTAACCATTCTCACAGAAATTACACTAACCGTTCATTCACTAGTTGAAATTAATATAATTCTACAACACAATTCTACGTACACAAGCCGTACTAAAAGTAAATCCAAAAGTGTATCACTAGTTTCAGTTCTACTTGACGTTTGCTCCTAATTTTAACACAGAACATCAAAATAAATATTTAAATCTAGTGTTCAAACTCCGCTCTTTCAAATCTATTTTCATATTTACGTAGAAACACTTTTTATTGGTTAATAACAATTCATTTATACGCCACCTCCAAAATAATAAAAAAAAAGCGTAAATTTCAAATTCACTTTGGGAAACATGTTAAGGTTACGCTACCTCCAAAATAAAAAAATGCGTATACTTCAAACTAACTTTGGGAAACATGTTAAACTTTTGAAGAATTTAACAACGCGGCCAAACAAGACTTTAGGCAGCGTTTCAAACTGCAACCGTTCATAAGTTGTTGGGGTGGACAAAAACTATGTTACCCTGCTTCTGAGAAAGAACAAAAAACTGAAACTGTTATCTGTAAATGAAATCAGTATCGATTGGGGTAATTCGGCACAAATTCGTTTTGTCAGAAATACATGTTAAATAAATAAATTGTCTATAATTTTAGTTTCAATAACGGGTTGCAGGGCTTCATGGGGTAATCCATGGCTACCTTACTTCATCACCAGCGGCACTGGCCTTTGTTCATTCGAACGTGCCAAGCATCTAATTTCTCTTAATATTAATTATCTAACCCCATTCATGGTATACACCGTATTTCCTTGGCAATACCTCAAGATGCACATTAGTATTGAATAAAATCAATTAGCATTGTAATTAATTTGCACAAATTTGCTTTTTCATCGCATTTTTCACATGAAGCCCCTTTCCTCCAAATTTTGTATACATCCTTTGACAATATTCACTCCATACTTTGTCACTGATGATGAACATTCTTGACTTACAGAACCAAACATATTTTTTAAGGTGATATTATAAAATTCCATTTTAAAGTGCTCAACGCATTTCCATGTACGATATCATGAATATTTTTATTTAGAAAATTTTACCCATATCCAATGATGGCAGTGTGCAAATGGTTTTATAATGCTCATCATCTTTTTGGTTATCATAATTTTTTTTTTTCTTAGAACACCTCATTTACTTTTAAGTACAATTGCTTTGAGGACCATGTCTTTAATAACAAATTTCCGCCTATAGTCAGAGAAAGACATTCCAAAAATTCTATACCCTGCATTGAACAAGAGAGACAAATGCAACGAGCGCAAATATGAGGCAAAATACGAACATAAATTTGAAATCGGCAGCGAATTTCCCAGCGGAAATGTACAGTAGTGCTGTGCTACTCGAATCCATGCCTCGAAGCCGTTCGACTAACAAAAAAGTTCTAACAACTCACTATTGAAAAGCGTGGAAAGCTGTAGTGGAGGACAGACGTAGAAACTACTGCATGTTCACAACGCTTCAAAAAACGAGACCTAATAACGATTTTCGGAAATTTTCATTTCAAATTTTCCGTCCGCGTAACAAAATCACCACTGTTATTGATGGCTAACCCAAACATACTCACAAGCCACCCATACATAAGTTACACAGCAGTCAAATAAACTGAAAATGGAAAATTAATTACGCGAACGCCTACGAGGCTCCAAAAGCGCGCTGGCAAATGTTATGAAAACGACCCAACTCACGAAACTACGGATGATGCTGCTGCTGCTGTGCACAACTAAAGGCCAAGAGGAAAACTAGTCTACTTAGTATTACAAAACTAAAATGCTGTGCAAAGTGGACACGAAAGATAGACGTACCGAAGGCCTAGCTAAACCAACAAATGAATTTCTCTAGGGGCGCTGCTTCCCCATAACTTAGGAGAGGTGAACCTAACTAACCTAACCCCATGCCCTATCCTCTGCCTCGCTGAGGGGGTGCATGAATGACGTACAGTGTAATTTGATACAAATTTAGCATTTCGCCACCGTGATCCATTCCAACTGTTTGAAACTCGGAAGAAATCGCGTAACTAATAATAATCCGTTCCAGATCCCAATAAATTATACATCGTGGAATATACTATTAGATTAGGTAGCAGACAGTAGACGGTCCAATTAGCCCATTGCCAGAAAGGAGCCGAAATTCCTGCTCCGGCCCTCTGTGAGCAATTGCCATTATTGAAACACGCATTATATTGTGCGACAATTTGATGCAGAGGGGAGTCTATTGAAAACAGTACTTGGCACCTCTGCATTACTTTCAATGAAATATTTGAGTCGTTTTTTTTTCGAATTGAAGACATTGAATTTGTCTGATATTACCCGATGCCGCCCCATAGATACCGGCTAACTGCATATGATTACAAGACAGAGAAAGGGCTATTCGATTACATTTTCATACAGTGCTCGGGATAGGAAAACTGATACTGAATGCAAACAGTAATGAAAAAAATCGCGCACTGAGGTGTTAGTTTGAAAAGAAAGTATAATTTTGTAATATCAAACAAATATCTAGCAGTTACACTCTTTCTTCCCCCTTTACTGCCCAAAGGCCGCATATAAATTGTGATGGTCCTATGAATATTGACGTTTAACGTATATGATAAAATAATTACATATCGACTTTGGTTGATGCCAGGTTATGCCTCTAGTTAAAAATTTCAATTATATTTACGGCTGGCATGGTTACAAATTTTAAAAAAAGAAAAAAAATGCTCATAATTCTATTCGGTATCTTCCAATACTGGCGGCAATTTTTAAATATTCAAAGTTAAAACTGCAGGTATTAGACTCTTTCACGCAATTCCCAATGACCAGGTGAAAGTTTTCGTACGCACGTTATTGGAACACAATATGGCAGAAACAGAACAACAACTGAGTCAGCAGATTTGCAATCCTAGTTAGCCTTTAGTTGCGCATATAACGAGTGTAGAGAGACCTGAAGCATGGAGGGACTTCATCCATGGAAGGCCCTCATCCACCGAGTCAACTTATCCGAGGCGAAACTCCATGAACGAAGGAACTTCATCCATGGCCAGCTCTCTTCTCCTAAATGCAAAGTAATGACGCTTTCCCTAGCTGCTACGGGGACTGGCAGTGATACGGCTACCAGCGAGGAATGAATCAGGTGATCCTTGCTAAGGTGCCCCGTCCTGCTAGTTACGTACGAGTCCATTCGCCAACCGCAATACACGAAAAGCTTGTTCATGAACGCAAAACTTCAACGATAAACTAGTTCTTGCCATCAGCTACAGAAATTCGTAAGACGTCGTGCTAGGTGTGTAACAGAAAGAACTAGCTATATTCACCCTGAAAACGAAACGTTTCCCAATTAGGTAGGTATTAGGTATTATAAGAAGATTTAAGCCTCCCTAAATAAGTACTAAGCTCTTCTAAGAGAGGAAAAGGAAGGGACATATAGTATGTCGATAGAAAAACGGGGAACACATGCACGAAGGTGTTCCCACACAGGATCAACGCGCATGGGAACAGCAAGTCGGGAAAGAAGAGGAAGAACAGACAACAGTAAGGTCAGTAGGAGTATGAAAGTGGAAGGAAGCAAAGTGGGCACGAAAGACAGACGTTCCGAAGGCCTAACTAATGGCTAAGGTAACCTACACAAACCCCCTGGGGGCGCCACTCCCACGTTTCCAAATAAAGAGCGCGTGTTTCATAACTAGACTGAACGTTATTCATTGTAAATATAACTTATTTGATTAAATGTACACATCACGTAACCAATCAACCACGTTTCAGCCATAGCCAAACTGCAGCATCTCGGTGCTCTATACCCTACTGTTGTGACGTCACACTATAGATATCTACGGGGCTGTCAGACGATCGAGTAGACAAAACAAAAGTTGTGCATTGCGAGGATTACTGTCCCGCCGCGGAGAAGAACCCTGTCTCACAATCAGAATACATTCCTGTGCTGGTGAGGGACAATACTTTCTTAGTGCCACACGGGACATGCATCACTATGACCCCAACCATGACACTATTGTATTGCTACTATTCGTCAAACTAACGTAGTCGGAATGCAATAATACTTTGATCTACATAGAGAAAACAAAATTATAAAGGACACTTACATTTTTGGACATAATTGCTGGTGTTACGAGGAAATAACAGGTGAGGCTGACGTCCCTTGCATTCATTTGAAGCAGGCCTTGTTAGAAAAAGCTAAGTTAGTGAAGAGTTACTATACAAACAATGTCACAGGAATGTCATACAATTAATATTCCGAATATATCTGATGGGCCTTGCAGGGACATCAGTATTGCACCGTAAAGGGAAATTGCAAAATTTGCTATCGGGACACCTCCACTAGCAAGCATCACTTGATTCATTCCATTCGATACGTGCGTGGGACGCCTGGTAGCAGAGACGACGTGTATTGGGATATAATATCTACAGTATTAAGAGAGTCTGCTGAACGTTTGGGAGTCCCCGTTCAATGGAGCGATGTCATTGTGCTGCGTGCAAGTTTATATGAGCATGCATTGGCAGGGTCATTGTGTTTTATAATTTTTAGCCTTATTCAGTTGTGATACCGGGAATCAAATCGGGTGATAGAATTAGTTTAATATGTGAACTTTGTGCTATCGAGTTGACTGATTCGTGGTATAAAAGGATTATTAAGTAAAATTAACGTTGAGAACTTCTTACTTTAGAGCTGTACAGCATCGAATTTAACTTTATAAGACGAATACGATAATACGATAATGTGAGGAGAGCTCCAAGGTATAAAACCTTTTTAAATGTATCCAATTTATCCGGATGCACAAAACAAAACGTAATTCTTGCTTAACTCTTTGGCTACATCTCCAAATCATAGGTAACAGTATTCGTACCACAAAGTGTACCATATGCGGTGCACACTGTAGTCGAAGTGTTAAGTGTCACCGCGGTCAGAAAACATCCAAAAAAGAATCCCATCATGGGAAGCTTGAATTATGACGTGATTAGTTTAACGGGGTATATAACTGAAAGTTGACAGTACTTATAATAGCTCTGTATTATAGGAGCATTAAAAATAACGTAAAGATCACCTTTCCAGTCTTTTTTCGATTTAATTCGAATTAAAATATTAGACGCTTCAGCGTAAACTGTAAATACCTACATTAAACTTTAATTGTTATAATTTATGGTTGGAAAGGTAGAGAGCAAGGCAAAAGATGGTTGCAATGAGGTGTTGTAGCTAGCCTAGCGTAAAAAAAAAATTGAACATCATCCGCTGCAGGGTTTTATTAATTTAGCTTACCTATATAAGAGTATCTAGTATTTAAATGGTTGTATGGGTGAGTGACAACAGTTTGGCACGTCTGGTCGCATCACCCCAAGCTGATGATGGCTAACTGAAAAGGTTGCAGTGAATAAATTAAGCTGTACAACATCTACCTTGCCTCGATTTTAAAAATGGTTGCTTGCCTGATAGGGGAAAATATATTGCTGAAATTTAGATTATTATTTCACTGGCAGGTGATTTTATGATCTTGTCAAAATGCGCACACAAAACGATGACACAGATCCATTGTTCACGACTCACCCTATATACGTTTACTCCAACATGACTCATTTATATAGATATTTACTCATTCATTTATTCAGTTAGCAATAGAGAGTAAAGATGAAGACGAGCACGGACTTATACCACAAACACCGAGTACAATAAAGTTATTATCGCACAAACAAACTTCAGAGGTTTGATCCTAGAGTTCCTTGCTGAAACTGCTGCGAAAAATTTCACCAACTGGCAAGAATGTCTCATATAATATACATCTGGGAACAACAACTCAAATACATCAAGCCCATTAAGAACCATATTCTTTTCTTCCATTACATTCAGTTGGTTACTGCACGCGCCAAAATAGCTCTTAGATTGTTGACTTTCATCATGGCACTACTTAATTAAAGTATATATTGTGACCGATGTATTTATTTTACGGGAAAACACTTTAACGCGTGTACATTCTCAAATATATTCCTATTTACGACACCTTGTGCATCAGAAATCGAGGATTAGTGATTGCATGAGTCACAACCTAGTTGGGCAATTATGGTCGGCTAGATTCGCCGATAAATGCCGATTAGTAAAACCCACCGCAGCAATTTCAAGAAGGAAACAAAGGTGTCAGAAGAACACGTCTATAGAGTTAACAACGTTAGCATTAGAGAGAATTGGCACTGATCTTTAGCTTTAATAATATTTAAAAAACAATGTATCGTAACAATAGTTGTTAACCTAGTGCATACAATATTGCAGTATCCCTTATTCTATACAATACACACTTGGCAAAATAACGTCGGCGGGTTTGGTCAGACAAGGTTCATGGGCAACGCAAAACCAAGCCCATGTAGTAATGGGTCATAGACCATGTAAGTCACACAAACAAGACTCATTTTACTAGAAGCACTACGGTAAAATAAATATGATTGTTGTTACATTATCCGAAACGTTTGCAAATAAACACTTGACTAGGTTTCTACATGCACCATAACTGTGCGATTCTTTCCCTAGTGTTTGTGTAGTTCTCAAAGAATCGGTCAAGTGCTCGAAAGAAAACTTTGTTTTGATGGGTAGAAGGAAAAAGAACGAGAATAATATACAGAATAAGAAAATACACTATTTTAATACAGTATATAGAATAAACCTTCAAGTTTCGTCGATGAGCTATTTAATTTTTTCCGCGGAACACAATTTGATAGATATCAAAGTAAGCAAACATTGCAAAATATAAAAAATATTTAAGGAGAAAAATAATGAGGAAATGCTTTGGATAAGCACTGCTTCTGTTAAAAAAATGTTCTGAAAGTATATAAAAAAAATGGTTTGCGACTGACATAAAAAAGCCGCGACGGTATCAAAAAGATCGAGCGCGGTTAGGTTCTAGTTTAGATCTCGTAAACTAGAGGGAGTCTGGAAAGAAAGTTAAGTGGAAAAAGTGAAATTCTCTTACTTAGAAGTCGGCAAGAAGAATACGAATCAAAAAGAGACTTAAATATGAATAATGAAAATATAGTACGTAAAGTGGCCACATTAAAAACACATATAAAACAAGAAAAAAGCATTGCAAGTAAAATATTGTTATGGATATGAGTGAACTTAATTATGCCCCTGTACTACTACAGTTATAATAAGTTATCTCTAAAACAGTCAGCGAAAACCGCAATGCTTTGTGCAATATGATTAAAATTGACCTTCTTTCAGCATCGGCGGTGCGCAAAAATGGAAACACGCACTGCATTTTCAATTTTTCTACCGACGGTAAGCTACATTTCAGATGCTTCATCATTTCAACTTAACATAATAATTCATCAAAATAATACGTAGATTACACATTGACCCTTATTGGGACTTATGAACACCCAGAACCATTTGGGCGCATTTTACTACGGAATGTACGAATCATGTTGTTACACATACTGCGACGCACGTCCGTACGCTGCAACGGTTGTAGTAAATTACATACTTAACGGTTCCTGCGCTCAAATGGTAAGTATGACAACTGCATCTGCTACAATAAAAAAGTTATACAAATGTAACAGACCAAAAAAAGTGCATCTGTTCGCTTGACGGAACGTCTCTGTTTCGAAAAGCATTGAAAAAAAGTGGACTATAAATCTGCATAGGAAGGATGCCATACAGTATATACACAACAGGCATTAACGAAAGTTAAAAATATGCATTGAGAAATTTAGTGAAACATTTTCGTTCCACAAAAGAAAACTAAATCATACGATCAGACCGGCTAAATAATTGAAGTTATTTGAAAATTAATTAATTAAACAAAAACGCGCATCGTTGACAATGGGACAACATTCCAAGTTCACATAACCCATGGGAAAAGGAACTTAGAAATCACAACCTTGCCATTCTACCTACTTTCACGCTAATACAAAAGTAACCTGGTTAGCTAAAAGTACTATAAGTCTTAGAAATACTTATTGTCCTTACAGAAATACACTCAGCCTCGTCAGAGCACAGTATTTACACGAGATACTGTATAGCAAAGGTAATACATTACGATCAGTACTGGTGTCGGTGCCGCTCTCCCATGTAAGTATTATTTTATTCAGAAGACCACATAGGCTTTTCGGCGCCGGCCAGGTTTTTTTTTTCTTTAAAGTCTTCCTCTTATTTACTTCTGGAAGCGAATGGAATTGTCGGAACGGTCGTGTTGCAGCACAATATTGAGACTTTTCGAAACGAAATTCAAGAAGGCTTTTCAGGTTAATTGGTCTTTCCAAAAATGTAATGGAAGTGCGACTTTTTGAATATCAATTATTGAAGTCTCATTTTTTTTCAAAATTCCCCATATTGGAACCGCTTCGCTGCGTGAGACACTTGGCGTTCGATTATTGCGCGTTTCGTTGGTTAGAGTACATATAAATATTATTTTTTGTCACTTAGGACTAAAAAATTAATTTAATAAATTTTAGAAGGGCATTAGGAGGCCTGGCTGTATGTATGGCTGATTTCTTGCTCACTTCTTAATAGACGCAAAAAATATATATATATTACGAGAAATCAAAGTAAACAATAAGTACTACAGTGATGACTGGAACCAATAATTCCATTTTATGAACTATAGAAGATACTACGATCCAAAGGAATTACTTTATGGAATGTTATCACTTCTAAGGTATCCACGGAAAACGAACGAACCTTATTTTCTTTACGGAGTTCCTTGATATCATTAAATGTAATTAGGGTGTTACAAATAAGAAACTAGAGCACTCTGAGAGCGCATAAATCAGCCAAGCAAGGCAACGCAAAATTAAAATTTGTTCTGAAGCTTTTACTGTCTTTGAGAACACCAAAATCAAGTAAAATTGGGACTTTCTGTAATTTTCTTGAAGATCCGTTCATAAGTTTTCGAGTTCTGCTGTTAACAAACATCAGTCGAACACAGAAGCACCCCAACCGATCGTTGCCAAAATATAATTATGTATGTCTTTCAACAGTACTAGCAATTACTTTAAATTTCATAAAGATCCGTTTATAACTATTGGAGTTATTTTGCTAACAAGCATAAAATCAAACACAGAGATAAGCGAACGAAGAATCAGATTATTACAAGAATTTGGTTATTCACTCTTCGCGCTATAACACCTCATGTAAATTTCAAACTCGATGAAAATATAACCTCCTTATTGAAAGTAGTAGGAGCTCCATAGCAAGAGATATGTGTGTTTTGAATTTTCTTTTGAAGGCATTCTCTTGTATGTGCATGTTTATTAAATTCATTATGTAATTTTATGCGTTGAAATAGTTTAAAATATTTTAATTGTCTACGCATAACGAAATGCGTTCAATCCAACATTTCAGTTTAGATATGAAAGAAAGAATTGGGCTTCTCTGATATCAAACTTCGAAATCAAAATGAAACGGGTGCCATAGGTAAATATCACCAAGGACAAATTTCAAGTGAACAACTACTTTGGTTATTACTACGCAACTTAAAATTTTGCAAGCCACTCCAGCGGTATATTTGAAAGAGGGAATGGAAAATAATTTTTCTTTAAAAAACAAGGAACCCAAGATCGAAGAAACATCTTGCATGCAAGGGAAGAACAAATTGGATTCTAAATCATTATCTAGAAAATCGAGATGAAGGATCTTTGAACTCTTATAGAACCGTCTAATCTGGTGGATATTGCGGCAGTTGTCTTGAGCTCAACCATTCTGGACAAAGAGCGCCATACTGGATCAGTTTATACATAATATATATGAAGAATTCATCATAACAATGTAACAACACCAGCAATTGGCGCTACCAGACGCACGATAATTAGAAATATCTCAAGTCATGTGTACCATTAATAAAAAAAACACATCACGAGACATTCCGGATTAGCACGAAATTTTAATTTTATGTATCAGTGTTACAAGTTTTTTGCCGTCCTGATGTCAAAGACATTTACTATTGAAGTTTTGATACGTTGCTGTTGCCCCATTATACTAAAAGGAAGTAATGTCTACTGATGAAGTGTTGGTGAGCAAAGAAATTAACCACCAAATTTTCCTTTGAATTCTCGCAGTAAGTGGGTATAAAGCATGAATGAACTTATATAAAGTAACTTCGAAGGAAATGACTCAGACCCAACCAATTATTGTGATCAGAGATAGCACGAGGTAGAATGTGCCAATTTTCTTATAAAATCAGTAAGCAGTGGTAAAAAACTACCGCACTTATTACACGCGATAATACCTACAAAATAAATTCTGGAAAATGCAAACATGCTCTAGCACTGATGTAATCTACCACATTAACTATGAAAGAAATTGCGACCAGCTATATAAAATGTGATTATGTATACAAGATGAAATGCCACTGATTCGCAATGCACGCCAATCACTGGCGATTGGAGGCTAAATGCAAAAGAGAAATTCCCAATTGGCAAGATAAATCGGCAGCCTAAGTTTTCTTAGACACTGCAATGGTGATTCAAGAAAAGAAAAAGAAAGACATTTTGCATGTCAGCAGGAGTTGAGCACCTAACATTCCACATAGGAGCATCAAGTTGGAAAGAAGAGGCAGAGCACAATAAAGAATGGCAGAAGTACAAAAAGGCAGCAAGCACTATGGTTACAAAAGAAAGAGGTCTCGAAGGCATAGCTAAGGATAGACCTAGATAGGCTAGGTGCCTCAGAGGATGCGGTTCCTAATGAAAAAAAAAGTGGGCGAAGATACTAAGGTAACCCTGTAGCTCAAAGTATTCCAGCAGTGGGGAGAAATTCCAATAATAAAGATTATTCTAGGATTTTGCAGGCATTAATGGGAATTGTGGAGCTCCCTTAAAAGTACAAGTGTGAGTGGAGCATCGATATTTTGAAACAGCAGACTACAACGTTGTGTCTCTTTTCCTATTACGTTTAAAATGTAAAGGAAGGCTCTCAGCAAAAGTCTACTTCAGCGGCATCCGTGTTAAACTTGTAGATTTGTTTGATACTCCATTAAGGCTTTCTGTCTGTTAGATACCATCGATATTTTGAGCTTATAATATGGCAATCACGTTCGTGAATGAATAAAACCTTAGAAGAACGAATAAGCCCGACGAAAGTCTACACCCAATGCAGTCTCTTTCAAACGCTTTTACATCAGGGGATCTAGTTGAGATGGAAATTTAATAAAATTTTATTTTGTACCAGCAGATGAGTTTTTAATTTTGTATGGAAGTAAGAACATGTTAAAAGATTACTTGGGATATCAGGTATCGAGACTGTTGAAAACCAGCTGCTCTACAGGGGAGAAAAGCCTGCACAAGTGTGGTCATAACCACCATTTCCCTACTTTAATTGGCATTTGTATCATAGAAAATAAATGATAAGTTTCATTAATTAGAGTTACAATAGAAAAGTACACATTTGACCATGCAGTACAGTCATTTAACACATGAAATTATACTGGATTTTTCGCTCGCTAAGCTGACCGTGAAATAACATTGACATTTGTTTCTATTCCGCAGATGTTGAGCTCGCAACAGCACGCATCTCGGCCGGAAGCATACGCAAAAAATCATCGGGGACTTATTTCATCATTCTCCACTAAAAAATAAATAAATCAATAATTTGGATTGCACCGGAGTTGAAATAATCCTGTACACTGCAACATTTTAATAATGTTCAGGTTACAGAGTGGTAGCCATTTACGCTCGGAAACTGTGTTGGGTTCGACAAGAAGTGTCGTTTTCGTAAGTCATAAGAGGAGGGCTAATACGAGAAGTACAGTAATTCTTTAATTATACCTACGGTCGTTACTGCACTAATGATCTTAGCCCTCCCAGTGACCCCATACTTCCCCGTAAGGAGAACATTTTAAGTGCGCAGCAGAAAAATTTATACAGTGAGAAATATATGTTTTGTCAAAACCAGCACACGTTCCCGTGCATCGTCGAAAATACCTTCCTTCATAGGTGTGTACGTTTAGGGCACAAAAATCTAGTTTTCACGCTAAAACGAGGACCCCAAAGCAGGATTTCTTCACGGTGCGCACGGAAAAGCGCGCTGATTTTGGAACAACACTCTTCTCAATGCATGCTTCTACTTCCAGAAAGAGATGGGGGTTAAATAATTTTTTTCATCGAATTCGTAAGGCGCGAGTATTGAAAGTCACCTAGCGTATGAACTTAAAGATTTGCTTACATTTCGTGAGACAAGGGCTTAATTTACGAAAAAGACGAACTTGACACGATCACACAAAGCGCCAAAACAGGCATTACGACGTCTTCGATTGGCCCACTTCATTCGAAATAATGTTATAAGATTAAATTAGCACACGGACCAACAGGCAAGTTCCCAGAGAGCCGTAAGGACCTACGCTCCGGCCCTCTCTGAGCTATTGCCGTGATGTTAGTATCATTTAGATGGCTAAAAAAAAGGAAAAAACTCAGCACGCACGATTTATAACTGCAGATCTACGGGACTTGGAAACCAAAAGTTAGTTGGAGCGAAAAAAAAAACATTATGGATTGAGTGGCCTCCGAAGCTTTGGCCGTTAAGAGCTTGTGAGTCATGGATTAGGTGTTCTTAGCTGTGGAGGATGTCGCTCCCAAAGTTTGTTAAAACGGTTTTTAAACGCGTTGACCGTCTCCGCACCGACAATGTCAGAGGGGAGTCTATTCCAGAAGTTCACTATAAAATTTGGAAAGAACTGCTGGGTTAAGGTTGTTCTTCGGCCGTTATGTTTGAATTTTTTATCGTTGTCTCGCAGGCGATGATTAACCTCTTTCTCGGAAAGTCCTACTGTAGATACGCCGTTGAAGCCATACGTAAGTTTTCATTTGTCCGGACTTAAATCTGAAGCGTTCGATCGCTACTTTGAGTAGAGTCCCACGCGTTATTCGCAAGCCATTTATGCTTGAGACGCCTATATTTTAATTCGTAATACTGAATTAAGTGCTCAGCATTCTAAGTTCCAGACTAGTTCAATTAACTGGTTTAGATTACCGCAAGTCACATGAGTCAATCGAACACTCCTTTAATTTTGCTAACGAAAAATACACATGAGGTACAAAAAACTCACTGTTCGCATCGTAATAAAAGCATAATTTCTGTATCACTAGGATAAAGAATTTAAAGCCATAATCACTTGCTTGCAGAAAACGCTGTAGTTATTAAACGAAAATGCTGAAAATAGAACTTGGTGATTTGAAATCCAAACCCAAGTTCTGTTGAATAAATTTAAGTTCAACAGCCACAACAGTTTACTTGATTCTGTATACCTAGAAACTTCTAGTTAAAACATTCAATTTCATTAACTAAAGCAGTCTATGCGTGGATATTTTCATGTTTTTTTTCTATTATATTGTAGGTCGTAGGTCCCGCCAGGTACATAAAACTTGGATTTCCGTGATGAAAAAGCACACTCTTTTTAGTGCCGAACTCGGTGTTATTTCATTATTGTATGCGTCGCTTCACCGTAGAATGAATCCAATACGTTCCAATGATTTACACCAAGCCACTGACAAGCGTAAACCGCATCAACATCATGTATGTATTTTTTATACGTACATGCATAAAATGCAGTATATGTCGTTACGCAATCGAAGAGACAATAGTTGAAGCCATTCCCGCATAGGGTTTATTACAGAGCAAAGAAAGCCTCCAAAAATTCGCATTTTGTTTATTAAAGCACCACTACAACATGAATCTTTTTTTCCTATGCCCATGTAGTTAACAATGTAGTTCACAGACAGAAAGCTCCATTTCGTGCTTTGTGAGTGGAGTTTGTTCACTTAATTTAAACGTTCGGCCACATTTAAGCATATTCAGTTTCGTGCTGCGTCAGAAGAACGTCCATAAGCAACTGTTGTGTAATTTTTTTTCTAACTCACTCACATCGAGAATTATCGACACGCTCAAGTCAAGAAGTTTCTCGTGTGCTTAGTCAATGAAAATACAACATGTTCAACTTTAAGTGTGACAACGGAGAACATCACCATGCAACGTTTCACCGTGTACGAAACGTTCCGCTACACTGATATGCTCACCATGTATGAAACGTCTCGCTATTTCACTCCGTATGAACTGTTCCACCGTTCAAGCAGTATGAAATATTCCACCATGTTCACACCATAAGAACTGTTCCACTACTTTCATTCAATATGGATTGTTCCTCTACATGTAGATTCAGTATGAAATATTCCATTATGTTCACCCAGTATGAAAAGGTTCTAGACAAGTTCGTCATCGTGCTCACGTAAGCAATATTCGTCCTGCACCAACACAGCGCTTAAGGCCTTATTCATGTCTACCTCCAGCCTACACGACCCTTTCAACGGTCTCTTGGCTCACTACGGGACACTACAATGATTTCTATGACCTGCATGACGGGGTCACACACGTGTACATAACATGCGTTGTTTTGTTGCCCATGATTTCGATGTTATAACTGATGGCTCATGCGATTCTCTGTTTTTACGGAGACTTTAGAATGACTTGTGAAGAAAATCCTTCTGGGGTGCCTTACGTCGTCATACATGTTCAACACTTGTTCGAGCAATGTCATGCACTCCTCTGCTACACATTTCGTGGTTCAACTGAGATGGCTGTATTGTTTCAGTGTAGAAATGCATTTTGTTCAGTTTATTTGCCAGCTATTTACAGGACACAATTATCTTCAGCTATTAGAGACGTCGTTCACACAGGCTCATGAGGGTGATAAGTTTCAGTACCTTGACTGGCTCCATCTCCACTGGCAAGTAACTTTTTCGAACGTCACTTTCACATCAATTTCATTAAAGATTTTTTCACGTTCGAGTTGAACTTGCAGTCTAAACTTTTTTTAAGGCAGCACTAACGTGGAGGTAAAGAAACACGCATGAAATTTAAACTGGGAGCAAACCAAAAACTTTGTCCAGTTCCTCAACCCGATAACATTCACGTGAACATGTTACCGCAGGCCACAGTGTACTCCCAAAGGCAACTTTCTTCAAGTTCTTGATTCCAAGATACATTTCTGAAGTTATTTTCCGCTCCAATAGAAGTTTATTTCAGTGTGTATATTGTCACTAAAATATACAGCTGATTTAGTAATTTCAGGTAGATTATGGCACTAGGATTTTTTTCCTTCTGGGGTTTAAGGGGTTGATAAAATAAACATATTCAGTATTGCATCAAATATCAATTATAAAATTTCACTGGCAACTTAAACGTGTAATAGCCACCGTCAAATATAACAAGGTAAATTTTAATTAGTTGCTAATCCATCAAAAATATTTTCATATAATATCCGTGCTTGCCTGATAAAACTTTTTGTATTACTTAGTTTTGGGAAATGTTAGTCGCTAAAATTTACTAATTTTTTTAGAACTGATGTAATAAATATAACGTACCGATTACTGCATATGAAATGTACTTGTACGCTATCCAGTTAGGCAACAATCTAAGATGGAAGTACTGCTTTTAGACCGCGACAATATTAAACCTTAAATCAACAGAGTCAGACGGGCACTGCGCCACGAAACTTTTCATGTACACAAAAGTGAAGAAGTTTACATTAGACTTGGAACTTATGTCTTGATTGCTATACATAAGTAAATTGGCAGTATTTCGCACTCTAGAGTGAGCTAAAATGGTCATGTATTCATTGCGTTGAATACAGATAGCCTGCGGTCTCTTCAGACAGAAACTCCTCGTCAGGGCTACAAAAACAACCTAGAGGTGTCTTTTTGTGACCACCACGCGGATGATTCCCCCTGCTCGCTTATGATTCGTGCGTTTTTGTGACCGTATTTTTACGTGATTCTGACAGCAATCAACCGTGATCAGTGGTGAGAATTGATCGTAGCGTGATTTCCTCCGCAGGCTAATCATGCGTGATCAAAGAGTGATTCCAGCCGGTGGACAAGTAAAAATTCAAAATTTGAAGTGCAAAATAGTGATATTTTCTTCTATTTATGGATAAATTGAATAATGTTATGATGATTGTTTGTAATATTGACTTCCAGAATTGTAGTTTCCTGATTTTTATGCCAGTGCATGTTCAAAATGCTTTAAATACTGCTAGTTCAGTTATGCATTGGCTTCAAAATAAATAAAAGCTCATAAGAAATCCATTCCCATCCATTTACAATAAAACTACGATGTAAATATATTTTTCAAAAACTGACATGGCGGCTCTGGTTTGTTTACAAAATCGTTGACCGTTCTAGTGCTTTTCAGTGATCACGATGATCATGATCACGGTGATTCTGATTACGAGCGTGGCCACAAAAAGACGCCTTAGGACATCTTGAAATAAACAGCTGTAACTCTATACATTCGGGAAATGGAGTAATGCTGTAATCTTGAAACACTCCGTGGACATTGTTCTTCACAGTTATCTGGAAATAGGGGAATAATTGGAAAACACGTCGTGGACATAGTTCTACACTGTTGATGCTTCTTCACGGTTTGCACGGTTCTTTAAGGTAGATGTATTAGCATCAGTTCTTGTATGGATTTAAAAAAAAGGAACAAGCTGAGAAAATGATGTAAACACTCTTCTACATTATTCATCTTCATTGCATGTCTTTCTGGGATACCCTGAGTTTCATCTCAAGTACGCGTAGCTGGAGAATCGAAGTTTGGCAGTTTTCAAAGAGGCCCAGTGACGATTGTTGCATTTTCCTCTCCATG
>LQNS02276481.1:1484043-1498068 GCA_001587735.2 Parhyale hawaiensis | reverse complement strand
CCTTGGAATCTTTTTCTTCAGTATTAGATAGGGGAAAAATGAGGAAGCCCAAAAGACGGCGGGGGTTTTGGTGAAGCGTTAATTTTTTGCCGTCATTTATAATGACGGCACGGGCCACTAGTATATTAAATAAACTATTCCAGGCAGTTAGCTAAGATTTTACTAACTTGACAATAAGGAAGGCTTAAAGCTTAGAACACACATCAGAGCTAGACTGATACTTGTGCTACTCGGACGGATCAATAAATAATTTATCGTGCTGTATTTTACGAAGATTTTACCGTACTGAAATTAAATAAGAATGGAGAATCTTCATATCAACTCAAACCCTTTGCTGCTCCATTAAGGAACCTTATTTATGTTACGGAGTCACGCAAGAAGACTCAGAGCCTCTCATATTCTCATTACCTTAACACTTAGGAAGGCCCAGAGCCTCCTGACGAAGTTCCGTGGTGTAGGTGCCAGGTGTAGGTGTCTCAACAGGTGCCGGTCAGGGGGAGACACCAGGTTCCACACCGTCACCCCCATTGTGATCTCCCCGTTGCGGCCGTGGGCGGTGATATTGGCCCTAATACTCCCCTGGTGGGAATTGCGGGTCTGTCCAGACACGACTAGTTCACTTCCCTGCAATATTTGTGAAGTTGGTTTAATGATTACCAATATTAGTATTGTCATCCGACACTTGGGGAAATTTTAAAGAATAAGAAGTGGTTTTCTACTTATATATGTCTGGACCCACAACATGGTTGCGGAGTGTGAAAATATTTTCCACGTCATTAGCCTAAAATGGACTCCTGTTCCCTCTCGAAATCGTATCAATGGTATCTTATGTTCTCCTGTTTAAAGACGAAAACGTAAAGTGCAGACTGATGAATGGAACCACAAGTGGAACAATATTATAGATAAGTTACTTTACCGCTGCGAGTGTGTACTCTTGTATTTATCAAATCCATCAAAGATGATTTAACGCATTACACGCACGCAATTGTTTTTTTTTTTTCTTAAAAATTCAGTCCTCAGTAATGAGCACGAGACAGAAGTGAATGATGCGCTATCACTTGATGAGGTTGGACCGATTGCTGATGTATTCACCTATAATGAAATAACATGTGCGTGCAAAGCGTTCAAAACTGGTAAGGTTGCCGGAGCTGATGAAATTCCCCCTGAGGTGTCCAAGTAGGCTCCACCGAGACCAATTGCCTTATTGGCTGCCTTGTTCAATGGATGCCTACAGATGCACTACGTTCCCAGCTCTGTTATGAAAGTTGTTGTGAAACTTGTTAAGAACAAAGGTAAAAATGATACTGAAAAAAGAAATTACCAACTTTTGGGCTGGCGACAGTAGCTTTAAGTTCGAGTTGTTGCTGTTAGAGAAAATGAGCCTTGCTTCCGAGACGGCTGACAATCAATTTTGTTTTAAAGTTATGCATGGAACAGAGATGTCAATTTCTCTTTGAAGCAGACAATGGGGCATTATTTCTCAAACGGTGCATAAGTGTATGCATGTTTCTCGGATACGAAGAAAGCAATTGATTGGGTGAATCACTGGACGCTTATCAAAAATCTATCAGACAAAGGGACCCCACGGGCCATTGTTGGCTAACTGAAATCTTGGAAAAGGAAACAAGAGTACTTTTTGCGCTGGGGGAAGTCATCCTCAGAAAGCTTCCGCACTACTAATGGAATCCGACAGGGTGGGCTCCTCTCGACGTCGCTTTTCAATCTTTTTATTGATAATATTCACAACAAGCTTAATGGTAGTGAAGTTGGCTGTTTCATGCACGGGTGCTGCATTACTGCCATCAGCTGTGTAGATGATATGGTGCATCCTGTATCTCATCACAGCTCTCTTCAAAAGCTAGTTTCCATCTGTGCTGATGAAGCTCAGTAGCTTGATATACATATTGTACAACACGGATAAGACTGTGTGTACGCTGCTTGACCCACGCAGCAGCAAGCAGGACAGGATGAGGCATAGATTGTTGAGCGGGGTGCAGTTCGCCTGTGTATACAGTTCTGTGTATATGGGACATCTCAATGATGAAAAACTTGATGATGGCAGGCTAGGTGCTTAAATGCTAGAGGCGATGAGATACTATGGCAGTTTCATAGTAGCTTTTTGAATATCAAGATCCAAGTAGTCAAAACTTATTGTTATCCAATAAATTGCAACTCACTTTGGACTAACTTCACGAGACAGGTCATAAGTAAGTTGCGTATTGGGTATATATGATATATTTCAGCAGTTGGTGGGTGTTCCCAGATACACAAGAGCTAGTGATGTCTTTGCTCGTATGATGTAGAATATCTCAATATTCTTACTTGTAAATGTGCATTGAATATACGTACGCGATCGCTGCCCTGCATATAGCCAGCAGACGAAAGTAGAAAACACTGATAACTCCTTGCTACATGGAATGTGCTCTAACCCCAATTATCAGAGTTCGGCGCTCAAGCAGCGGAGGGTGAGAATTCTGTATGTGGGCGATGACTTACATGATATTATTGAATAACATCTAGCTGTTGTGCTTAGTAGGGTAGCATGTCTAGTACCCGTCCACCATGCTATAGCCGTCCACTTGGCACAAAAAAACTTCCTGTGTGAAAACTAGCTGTGTTAGAAAGCCGTACATAGGCTCAAACTCTAGGCTAGTTAGTGCCGCCACCATCTCTGAAAATAACGGTCGAAGAAAATAAAACAATAAAAAAAAATTGTGATGGTTTCAGACTTTTTGATGTATTTTTGTGAAAACCACCACCATTTTGTATTATTTTATTTTTTTCACCCGTCACTTCCAGGGAGGGTGCGGCACTGCTTACCCTACAGTTTAAGCCTATGTACGGCTTTCTAGCACTGCTAGGTTTTACACTTAAATTTTTTAGTGCCAAGTGGACGGCTACTAGCATGGTGGACGGGTACTAGACATGTTACTCTACTTGCTGCTTCTTCAACTTTCTCAGTTACTTCACGCAGCCTTGAGCTCATTTACCTCATGTATTTCCCTTCAGTTTGCTAACCCCTTTTTTCTAAGCCTCTCAAGTTATACGATGATGCATTACACAAGGTACAGTAGGACTCTATGTGAACCTGTTGCTACATTTTTAATGACTGAATTTCTGGATGAAAAGTAATTTATACCAATATTATTGTCACTAGGCCTTGTGCCAGGCTAGTTACCATATATCGGTACTCATTCACATACCGATATCGATGAAAATGTATTTTCAATCAGACAGTACAGGGGGCAGCTCGAGTTACTCGCAAATTCTCTGCAGGAGTACAGCAAGTTGTTCTTTCTCTCTTTTCCGCTGCCTTTATTTTTTAGTAAGAGTTGATTATTACCAGTCATCTTTGCAAGTGTAGGCTTAGTGGATCCATGCATTGCTCCCTGTGCGTGGCCACTTATTTATGTGTCTGGGCCTCATCGATATTGAAAAATTTGGTTACTTTGTTTGACGTATTTGTGAACCTATTGTATTCTTAATAAAAGTTATTCGATATGATTGTTTGAATACATATCATTATGCATAATTTATTTTTTATATATTCATATACGTGTATTTGTGAAGAGTAGTGTTTTTGAAGTACAGTCCTTGCAGTTTCAAGGAACGATCTACAGCGTTTGGCAAATGAAATATTTGTAGTAACATCCGTAGATTTATATTGCTCGGAAGGCTCTCACTACAACAGAACAATAATTGTTCTTGCTCATCCGTAGCAATAGCTCTCCAGAAAAACCTTTCTCGATATTATTTTGTGCCGTTCAATCGTTAAGAAGTCAATATTGCGTATAGTTCGCTCACCACTTTAACCTTTTATTTCTTAATTCCAGTGCTCCCATCTTTCAAGTGACGCTGTGCATCGGAATATTGATTGATCCTGCTTGGGAATTCTAGCAGGATAAACGTTAAAATTCGGTAACAGTTTGTAACGTGTTGCTAAGCGCTGTTTTAATTGGAGCTATTAGTGTTAACTCTTTTCTCATAAATTAAAATGCTATACGAGGGTCGCCTGCAGGAAATCGGACTCATTTCTCTCGAGCAAAGACGACTCAAACGGTAACTAAGAGAAACATCCAAGTACTTGAATGGCTTCAACGACGCACCTACAACGGGAGTCTTTGACCGAGACGTTGATGATCACCTACGAAACGACGTTCAAAACTCTAACTTAAAGATGAAAGAACTTCTCTAAACCAGCAGTTTTTCTCGTACTTCATAGTGAACATTTGGAATGGACTTCCCTCCAAAGTTATCGATGCAAAGAGAGTCAATGCGTTCAAAAATCATACTGACAAAGCTGGGACTGACACCCCCACAGCTCGAATTCCTCCTCTAGGACTCACTAACTCTTAATGGTCTAATCTTTAGATGCTGCAATAATCCATTATTTTTCATGCCTGGACTATATAACTTAACGTCTACAGCAATAGCTCCTAGAGGTCCGGAGCGCTAGTCCCGGCTGCTCTCTCCCAATAGGCCTGCTAGTCCACCTATTGCCATCTAACTAATCTGTCTTTCACGTAAAAATAACACTAATTGAAATGTTACAAAGAGACCACGCCATGAGAGAAAGGGTTAATTGAAGTCAAAGAGGCTACATCATGCACATCTAGACATATCTCGAATGACGCTCAGCACTAACCTTGAAGTAGTTGTAGAAATGAGTCTTGGTGAGGGAGTCCACCAGCACCGAGTCGTCAGAGTACGAGAACTGCACGTCCATAAGCAAAGGTGTTGCCAGCTCTCTGTAGAAGCCGTGCAGCTGATCCGCTACATCGAAGTCTTCGTATATCCGCCTCGCAGTCCCACCGTGCTGTGTGCGCATTAAGTATTATCGTGTTTTAAAAGTATAATTATAGGGTTCCCAGGCTGAATCATTTTGAAAGTACAGTACTCTACAGGTGATATTCCCTCCTTTAAAAAAAACTGAAGATATTCTCAATTATACTTTCAAAAATACGTACTAGCATATATACCCGGCAATAAAAAATAATAGCAAGTCTAGGAGAAGCTAATTAATGAAGTGCACAGGACTCCCGTGCATTTGGAATTTAATTTTTCAGCGTATTAATGTTCCCGAGGAGTAATAATCAGAAGGTCATACCATGTGACATCTATGCCATTTACTTGGTCAGTAACGTACAGCCGTATCTTGACTACCTACAGAGGCTTCATTTTTTTTTCTACCTGCCTACCTTCTGCAGATTTTTTAATTACGAGAGTTGGTGCGTAGCCGGTAACACCGGCGCAACACACGTTACTTAAGTGTTGTGAGTACAAAACGACCTAAATCATAACAATGAAATGAATCGACTATCATCCATATTGCACATTAAACTAGTTCTATATCAGTACTATATAATAATTCACGTCGTGCTTTTATTTATTTATTTATATATTTATATCTTTCCTGTCACGCTCTATGGGAATAAGATAGGAAAAAATTCAGATTTCAAAATGTAAAAAAAGTGGGGTATCTTGCAATCTTTTTCTTCAGCGAAAAAAAAGTTGGGTACCTTGCAATCTTTTTCTTCAGTATTAGATAGGGGAAAAATGAGGAAGCCCAAAAGACGTCGGGGGTTTTGGTGAAGTGTTCATTTTTTGCCGTCATTTATAATGACGGCACGGGCCACTAGTATGCGGTAATAATTCACGTCATGTTTTAATTTATTCAATTATTTATAACTATATTTATATCTTTCCTGCCACGGTCTATAGAAATAAGATAGGAAGAAATGCAAGAGCTAAAGAGCTCGGTGCGGTATCTACGATACGGCGTCGGAAAATCGGGCAAAGTTGGCGGCAACAGGTAGCTAAGTTATATATATATATATTAGTGGCCCGTGCCGTCATTATAAATGACGGCAAAAAATTAACACTTCACCCAAAACCCCCGCCGTCTTTTGGGCTTCCTCATTTTCCTCCTATCTAATACTGAAGAAAAACATTCCAAGCTACCCAACTTTTTTTCGCCTTTTGAAATCTGAATTTTCTCCTATCTTATTAGTTCTATTTTTCCCCTATCTAATACTGAAGTAAAAGATTGCAAGGTACCCAACTTTTTTTTCGCCGAAGAAAAAGATTGCAAGGTACCCTACTTTTTTCCCCATTTTGAAATCTAGCTAAGTTATATAAATATGAACCTGAATTCGGCTGCATGAACGTGTTCGTCGTAAAGGTAAAGGTGCTACTGGATATGCAAGTGGACTACATCAAATATACATCCTGGCTTACAGGCAAAATGTTGAGTTTTTCTATGAGAAGTCTTTTGAAGGGTTGATAGCAGAAAAAAACAAGGGTTTTCGCTGAAGTACTTACTTTCTGCCGTAATTTTTATGACGGCATGGGCTACTGCACGACCGTGTTCGGAGATATTCAAAGGTGCTACGGGAGATGCCACTTTACTGCGCCATATAATATATACATATAATATATATCCAGGTTTTATGCAGAATACTGAATTTTCATTAGAGAAGCTCGGCACAGGGAAAACGGGGGGTTTTTCTGAAGTACTAATTCTCTGTCCTCATCTATAATGACGGCTCGTGCCACTAATTCCATAAAAAAATGCTACTTAAAACTATGTCAAGCGATTCCTTTGGGTGACATAAAGCCAGCCTTACGAATATTGTGTTAAGTATCACATCTAACTGACACTCCAAAGAAACAAAGCAATACCTGAAAAAATGAAAATTTTCAATCATCATCTCAGTTGCAAAAAGAAAAGCCACAAAGAATACAATGATTTCCCATTTGCTGCAGGCTATCGATAAACTCAAAGTTAGGCAACGATCGACATTCGTTCTTTACCTGCAGTGCGAGTTTCTCCAACAGATCCTGATCAGCGTCCCGACCAAACGCTAGGGTAAAGATAGCAGCCCTATGTTTATTCCTCCGTTTGGCGTTATCCAGTAACGTTTTGGTGTGCGTGACCCCATGTGTAGCCCTGCCGTCGGTCAGGAGCACCAGTACGTGGGATATGACGTGCGCGGCCCCGCCCATGCGGCCTCCACCACCGCCTGTGGCCAACGCCTCCTGTGTACATAGATTAATTATTTATATACCAGTGTGCCAGGCTGTTATAATTTGCTCATAATAATTGGGCTTGACTCACTCTTTAGTAAATTATTTCCATGCAACACGCTTTCAATATCGATCGTATAGTTGGAGGTAAGGAAATCGAGAGAAATAAAACTCAAAGCAGCGTACAGCAGTATAAACATTAGAAACAAAACTTAGAATAGTTTACAGCCATAAAATTAGGGAAATAGAACCCGAAATAATTTAGTTTGCTTTAAGGAAATTAAGAGAAAAAAAATAGTTTACAATAATGGGATAAAGAGACACAGCCCCCAGAATGGCTTGCAGTACGGAAATTAGCTGAAACAACCCACCATAGTTTGTAATTAAAAAATCAGAAAAACAGACCCCAGAATAGTTTCCAGTAAGGAATTCTCCAGAAACAACCGAGCACAGGCAGCAGGCTACGCTGCAATGCACCTCCTGTAGGCGCGTCTCGCCACAAGAAGCTGGCCGACTAAGGTCCGCACTCTCCATTATATCAAGACGGTAAATGAAATAAAGAATTTTTCCCCGTATCTCCTGTGCCGCACGGAGCGGACTGCCCCAAGGTTGCAAGAAATTAAGCTGTGTTTATATTTGAGGGAAGCTAATTACCGTGAGTGCAGTGAACGTTCCCGCAGTTTCGCGTATGGTATTGCTCCGCACATTGTCCCTTATTCCATACACTAATTATAAGTTTCGAGTAATTGTCTAGGGAACATATTCTTTAAGATATAGTGTATCAAAATGAAGGAACTTAAGCCTATGCTATCCATACTGTGTTATTATGCTACAAGAGTTATTGGTTCTATCGTGCTCCTACTGGAATAAATGCTTGTAGAGCGATGTAGAAATTAAAAGAGTGTAAAGTACGTCTCGGTGTAAGAGACAATGACAGTCAGTAAGTAGGAGATTAATCAGACATGTTGTGAGTCAAACTAAACGGGAATTCAAACACAAGGGAGCGCCTTGGTTGAAAATAACAAATCAGAAGAGAGGGAGGAACAGAGTTAAAGTGTAAGTAAAACTAAGGAAGCATAGTAGATGCAGAAAAAAGTTCCAAAATCTAAGGTAAGGCGAAAATATCTCTTGCCCCCAGGGACGGGAGGTAAACTGCACCCCATAACATCGGCTGGCACACTTAATTCGGTCTCGATTTAGTATGGGGCTTAACTCACAGGACGTGTTATATTAGTTAAGAAGTTAAGTGACACTAGGTTATAATAAGTGAAACGAGGTTATAATAAGAGAAACGAGGATATAATAAGTGAAACTAGGTTAGAATAAGTGAAACTAGGTTAGAATAAGTGAAACTAGGTTATGATAAGTGAAACTAGGTTATGATAAGTGAAACTAGGTTATAATAAGTGAAACGAGGTTATAATAAGTGAAACTATGTTAGAATAAGTGAAACTAGGTTATAAGAAATGAAACTAGGTTATAATAAATGAAACTAGGTTATAATAAGTGAAAATGGGTTATAATAAGGGAAACTAGGTTAGTATAAGTTCAGTTTAGCTAAACCTGGTACCTAGCATAACTTAGAGGCACACATATAGTGACTGAACTTCAGGTAGGCCAATACTATACCAGCGCCCGTAAGTAAACGGCCTGCAGCTCATTCCATGCCCATTCCATTACCACCTTCTGGTGTGGCTCTGAGCTCGTTCCCATCACACAAGTCATAGAAAGGTAGGAGCAATATGTAAAACGAGGAATATCCGCCAATGAACTATGTATTGGCAAGCTGTGGATAAAGAAACAACTAGTAAATATAACGTCGACTAATTACTGCCAAAAATTTAACGTTTCAGGACAAATGAATCCCATCTTCAGAAAAAAAATTGTAACCTATAAGAATTTCTTTTATTTAGTACACAAGGGAGCATGGAGGTGGTCGGGAGGAAGTCTAAAAAGCAAATGAGCAGAGCTACGTGGAGGAACCGGACGTCAGTAGCTGTACAGTCGGCGGATGTGATGCTAACCGGGAATTGTGTGAAGCGGTACCGCTTAGGTCATAGTGTTGAGGCTAGGTGTATTTCTGTGGATGTAGAGGGACTCTAATGTTGTCAGCTCGACTGGATTGGAGGAGTCTATGATTGTGAAGTCATTCCTGCTGATGGGATGGTTGTTTTGCTCAGCATGCAGGCGGGGAGCTGAATGTGAGGGTTCGACTGGATACACTTAAATGTTGGCCAATACGGGCTTTGAAATGTTGTCCACAGCTACCGATGTATGAGGCATTGCATCCTGTGTATCTAAGACTATAAATAACACCCTACAAAAGTGGTGTGGGAGGTTTGTCTTTGAATTTAAAGTAGGACCCTATGGTAAATGTGTTTTTGGATGAAAATTTGAAGTTTATAAGTGGGTAAGCTTCGGAGATGAACGTTTTCAATGTGTTCACTGCACTAACAGAAGCTTTGTTATTGTACGGAAGCAAGTGGATGAAGTCTACTTTAGGGACAGAGGGTTTGCTAATGCCGGGATCGAACAATTTGTCTAGGAACAATTTGCAGTACTGGTGAAGAAAATGGTGCGGATACCCGATGTTTTTGAAGAATGTTCGGAGAAAGTCAACTTCGTTTGAGAAAGTAAGGTAGGAAGAGGACAAAGGGTATTCCCGAAATAGTAAGGTTTTTATTGCATTAATTTTAAATTGATCGTAGCAGTGACTGAAAAAACTTGTCCCAAGGCCTGAGAATGTGGGTTTTCTGTAAATCCCTGTGGTAAGCGTGGAGTCTTGGTTGGTTATTAAAACATCTAGAAAAGCTAAAGAATTATCTGACGGGTTTTCGTAGTGAACTTGATATTTGGATGCTTGCTATTCAAATATAGCAAAAATAATTCGGAATCAGTGTGGTTGTTAAATATGAGAAAGGTGTCAACTACATAGCGATTATAGTGGATCGGTTTGAAATTATTCGGGCAATCGTTAAGCCAGAGGGTTTCGTGGTGACATAGGAATATATTTGCCAGCGAGGGACTGAGGGGGCATCTCATGGAAACTCCGTCCATTTGCTTGTACAGTCTATTGTTAAACATGAAGAAGGAATCTTTGATGACAAGGCTAAGGAGAGTTCTGAAGGTATGTTTGTCCATGTTGTGGAATAGCTCCGTGTCGTCAAAAACTTTGCTTCAAATGATATCTGTAGTTTCGTCGACGGGGATGTTGGTGAAAAGAGAGGTGATATCGAAGCTAGATAAGTAGGCATTGGGAGAGATTTGGATTTTTTTTATACGATCTCAAAACTCAAATGAATTGCGCAAAGTGTACTGATTAGTTGTTAAGGGTTCAAGTAATGGAATGAGGAATTTTGCGATAGGATAGGACGGTGTTTTGTAAGCAGCTAGAATCGGTCGTAATGGGGCACCGGCTTTGTGTGCCTTTGGAAGCCTGAACATGATTCCAGAGGCAGCACCCGAGTTGTGAAGTGAACGGTAAATCCAATCAGTTATGATGCCTTGGTCTAACAGTATTTTCAGAAATCTATGAATTTTGTCGATGAATTTTAGCGCAAGTTTACAGGGATCGGTATGTGAATCGTAAACAGTGAACTTGGTTGTATCGGCCAGGATGGTATTCATTTTAGACTTCTTCCACTCGCTTCCGTACTATAACAAAGCTTCTGTTAGTGCAGTAAACAAATTGAAAAGGTACCTCTCTGAAGCCTACCCCCATATAAACTTCAAATTTTCATACCAAAACACATTTACCATGAGGTCCTACTTCAAATTCAAAGACAAACCTCCTACACCACTCTTGTCGGGTGTTATTTACAGTTTTAAATGCACAGGATGCAATGCCTCGTACATCTGTAGCACTGGACAACATATCAAAGCCCGTATTGACCAACATTTAAGTGTATCCAGTCGAACCGCTTTACCACTGTCAAAATCGCCAAATTCAGCTCCCCGCCTGCATGCTGAGTAAAACAACCATCCCATCAGCAGGAATGACTTCACAATCATAGACTCCTCCAATCCAGTCGAGCTGACAACATTCAAGTCCCTCGACATCCACAGAAATAAACCTAGCCTCAACACTATGACCTCAGCGGTACCGCTTCACACAATTTCCGGTTAGCATCACATCAGCCGACTGTACAGCAACTGACGTCCGGTCCCTCCACGTAGCTCTGCTCATTTACTTTTTAAACTTCCTCCCGACCATATGCATGCTCCCTTGTCTACTAAATAAAGGAAATTTTTATTTATAGGTTGCCAATTTTTCTTTTTTTCTGAAGATGGGATTCGTTTGTCCCGAAACGCAAAATTTTAGTTAGCAGTTAGTCGACGCTATATTTACTTTTTTGATATTTTAGTTTGAGCTCCTTTTAAAGAAACAACTATACTCAGCAAAAGAACGCAAAAATAACGAAACTTCCCTTCAAGATCAAAAGAAAAATGAACCTATTCTCAAGACAACAGTAAAAATAGGACCCATCTTCAACACCAGAGCAAAGAAGAACGTATTTTCAGCAACAGAATAAAAACAAGAAACTATTTTCAAAACAAGAACAAAAACAGAAAAGAACCTGTCCTCAACACATGAGCCAACAAAAAACCTATCTTCAACACTAGGACAAAGTTTACCGTATCAACCCCCCCCCCCCTTCCCATTAATAGCAGAAAACTAGCGAGTCCGAAAACAACATTTTTCTCATCGATAAAAAATTAGGAATACTATAGTTTGTGAAAAGTTTTCCTCAAGAAAAACATAACGCAAAAAAAGGACGCGGCTCGCGACAGAGCCTCTCGAATTTCCTCTCCAAAAAGTTCCTGTTTGCTCTTTAAAGAATTCAAACAGCGGCTCTGCCTCCCTGCAATTTATCTTTTAAATTGTTAAGTAAGCCTAAGGGCTTAGAGGAGCTTAATTAAAAAAATTGTGGTAGCTGCGTCTTGGTCAGTGCTCTAGCTGAGCGTTTATGGCTACAGTAACTGCAAAGCGGCAGTAACTGGATCACTGTCTACCTGAGCGTTTATGGCTACAGTAACTGCAAAGCGGCAGTAACTGGATCACGGTCTACCTGAGTGTTTATGGCTACAGTAACTGTAGAGTGGCAATAACTGGATCACGGTCTACCTGAGCGTTTATGGCTACAGTAACTGCAAAGCGGCAGTAACTGGATCGCTGTCTACCTGAGCGTTTATGGCTACAGTAACTGTAGAGTGGCAATAACTGGATCGCTGTCTACCTGAGCGTTTATGGCTACAGTAACTGTAGAGTGGCAATAACTGGATCGCTGTCTACCTGAGCGTTTATGGCTACAGTAACTGCAAAGCGGCAGTAACTGGATCACGGTCTACCTGAGTGTTTATGGCCACAGTAACTGTAGAGTGGCAATAACTGGATCGCTGTCTACCTGAGCGTTTATGGCTACAGTAACTGTAGAGTGGCAATAACTGGATCGCTGTCCACCTCAGCATTTATGCCTACAGTAACTGTAAAGTGGCGGTAACTGGACCACTGTCAATTTGAGCCCTTATGGTTACTGCACATATAAAAAGTCAGTGTCTGTTTCGGTTAATAACAAACTCTCGCGCGCAAGTTGACATGCTGCCACTATAGGAGCAGATAACCATTTCATGCTTCGCTACATGCACAGCTTGGATGACTATTATTTAACGTTTTACATTATTAGTTTTATATAGATTTATACCTGTGAATATATACCCGTGATAACGAATACACTAATCAGTATCTACGTATATCCTAGTTCGAAATTTTGCTCATCAGACTTTACAAAGGATTTTTGATTACCGCAGTGGGATTTACTTGCGTTGCAGCTGAAATTAATTCGTTAGTTAATCAAGCCAGAGCCAAAATACAATTAATTAATAGACTGCGCTTTCCAAAATGAAAAAGAATTTACGAAGAAACCTCATCACGCTTTCTCCTCGCTGCGTCGGTTCTGCTCTAGGAGTGTCAAGTACTCGCACTGGTTGCAGTTCAAGCTGAGAATTGAAATATCGAAGGTAGAACACAATTTCTAAACTGCAACTTATCGCAAAAATAACCTAATTTCCAGCTGCGAATGCTATACAAGATATCAGTACTATATAATAATTCACGTCATGTTTTTATTTATTTATTTATATCTTTCCTGTCACGCTCTATGGGATTAAGATAGGAGAAAATTCAGATTTCAAAATGTAAAAAAAGTGGGGTACCTTGCAATTTTTTTCTTCGGCGAAAAAAAAAGTTGGGTACTTTGCAATCTTTTTCTTCAGTATTAGATAGGGGAAAAATAGAACTAATAAGATAGGAGAAAATTCAGATTTCAAAAGGCGAAAAAAAAGTTGGGTATCTTGGAATCTTTTTCTTCGGTATTAGATAGGGGAAAAAATGAGGAAGCCCAAAAGACGGCGGGGGTTTTGGTGAAGTGTTTATTTTTTGCCATCATTTATAATGACGGCACGGGCCACTAGTATATACATATTTATACATATTTTGCGTTATCAATATATCCCCAGTCTTATAGACGTAGCCGCCATACGCAGCAATAACTGGCAACATTATAGGTGCTGTGCAGATACCTGTGTAGGCCTCTAGTAATTATGCTGCCAGCAAGCTGAAATTAGAGCAAAAATAACAATCTGCACAGCCCTGGCAGGCTGCGCGTGTCTGTAAGGACTGTAAGTTTGAAACGCAAAGAAGTGCAAAAATCTTGACAAAAATTTTTTTGATAAACAACTGTGCCTTATTTGCCGATGGTGCCATGCTACCAACAACCCTGGCACTAGAGCTGTCTTGGGGAAACTTCGAGAGCTGTCTTCTAGAGACCCGCATAAAGCAACATAGATATTCGTTCAGTAGTATGGACAAACACTTCAGTTATGACCACCATATGGCCGTTCCACCCTTTGAAATAGTTAAAGACCGTTTCCGCATTTTACACAGCTTCTCCAAAACCATCGACCTCAAACTTGCCGAAGCTATAGAAATCAAACGCCAAA
>LQNS02276481.1:1461686-1474985 GCA_001587735.2 Parhyale hawaiensis | reverse complement strand
AACCATCAGACTAGTGGACCATCAGACTAGTGGACCATCAACCATCAGACTAGTGGACCATCAACCATCAGACTAGTGGACCATCAGACTAGTGGACCATCAGACTAGTGGACCATCAGACTAGTGGACCATCAACCATCAGACTAGTGGACCATCAACCATCAGACTAGTGGACCAGCAGACTAGTGGACCAGCAGACTAGTGGACCAGCAGAGTGGCAGGATAGCAGAGTGTCAGACTAGCAGAGTGTCAGACTAGCAGAGTGACAGACTAGCAGAGTGACGGACTAGCAGAGTGACAGACTAGCAGAGTGACAGACTAGCAGAGTGTCAGACTAGCAGAGTGTCAGACTAGCAGAGCGTCAGACTAGCAGAGTGTCAGACTAGCAGAGTGTCAGACTAGCAGAGTGTCAGACTAGCAGAGCGTCAGACTAGCAGAGTGTCAGACTAGCAGATTATCGCACTTAATTCTAATCAATTTCATACAAAAAATTCCAGTGCGATGGACCAGACAAGCCCGCTAGTCGACAGAAAGACTACATCACCGTTGCTAAATTATTACTCGGCTGCTAGAACAAATACGAAAACCACCTGGCAACACCGCGGGACTTCCTTATTCGAACTTTATTCCATCCCAGGTTTGTTCGAACAATGAAAATTTTGAGAAACGCACGAAGAGAATAGGAAGATGAGTCGACAGATATATCACCTTGGCAGTTTGAGTGATGGAAATATGAGGGGTTGACCAGTATTCCCCTACGTCAAGTAACTTTTATATTTTAGTAAAGATTTAATCGAGCAATAGGTCGTTGAAATGGCGAGGTAGCTACTGTGCATGCAGTAATTTGCATATGTAGAGTGACCCTGTCAATTTTAGGATGGTAGTTAACTTCGTATCTAACCACCGCCATTCACAGTCCAACTGTATGTCAAACTGATCAGTCAGCGAGGGGACCATGCAGTGCAGAAACTGTACGGTATGGGACAGTATACTGGGTGGCCATCTCAGTATAAAAATACTGATGGCCAGGCCATCATAGTCCCATCAGTATTATGGTTAACTGCCGTCCTGAACTGCTCTTTTTTTAGTCAGCCTTCAACGGCATCTATACTACCCAGCGCCGTCTAAGTGAACAGCAAGCTTTGCAGAGTTTTAAAACAAACTAAAAGGTTCTAAAACGTGCAGCAACTAAGTGTGTTCTAGACGTTAAGCTTTAGTTAATTGTCAAGCAGTTGCCATGCTACACCCTTCTAGATATTCGCACAATTTACGTATTACAAAAAATTCGAGCGGTTTTAACGAAATATTGAAAATATCAAAAGCAGTGACTGCTTCTAACTACTGCCGTTGAATAGTGTATAGTTCCATACCGTGATGTAATCCATTCATTACTAAGGAATGGCTACTGACTTAAATAACAATGTACCCCCACCTCTTCCCTTACCCCACTATGTGTTCTAAATAAACGTTTTTGATTGAATTAGTCCCACAAACAACACCGCTAAAAGAATAAATATCTTCGGCTCTTGTTAGCGAGAAGTTGCCTCGATTTTTATGATTGTTCCATTGCCGTACAACGTAACATTAGCCCCAATTACGGCCTTCCGTAATAATTAAATAAGTACTCCACTTGGTAGCTGTATAACCCAAAATGACTTGGCAATTATATTTCAGTTTTACCACCGTAGCCGCAACTCAGGCGATTCAACAGTAAATTTTATTCTTTTTATTAAGTCATCAGTAGGAATATTTTATCTCGGCATTCCTGCCGGAAGAACTCAGTTTGGCTCAGTGCGCTACTACTGGCAGGAAAAAGGCGCAATGCATAGGAAAAAACACTCGAGTGAAAGGCCCCTTTTTATGGTCTTCCATACGAGTGATGGTAGAGATATCCTGCGAGCGTAATCGTCGTTCGCGACGATTTGTTTGCGTGTTTGTGTAAGCAGATCGTGTGCGTGAGGGCGGCGTTCAAGTTGGTGCGCGGCGCTGCTTGCTGTATCGCAAATTAAGTTAGGTTAGGTAAGGTTAGGTAAGGTTGAGTTAGGTAAGGTTGAGTTAGGTTGGGTTAGGTTGGGTTATGTTAGGTTAGGTTAGAAGGTTAAGTTAGGAGGTTAGATAAGGTTAGGTTAGGCTAGGTTAGGTTAGGCTAGGCTAGGTTAGGTTAAGCTAGGTTAGGCTAGGTTAGGCTAGGTAAGGCTAGGCTAGGTTAGGCTAGGTAGTGTTTATTTTAGTGGTGACGAGCGCAGGAAAGCTTACTTGAACGCAAAATCGTCGTGAACGACGACAGTGCGTCCCGCGAACTAGGTCAGCCATCTTGATCGACAACAAACCTCACAGAACAGAAAGGGAAAAATAAAGAACCAACCTAACTTTACAGAACTAACATCATCACGAACTGCGGCCAGATGCAACATCCCCTGAGGAGAAGGCACTTGGGACCCTTGGGTTCATGAGGCCCAAATATATTTTGGCAGGGATAGGGCCCGCCAGAATATACCCCTGAGGGCCCCAAAATGACTAACTTCCAATAGGTATCTGATAACATCAAGAAGATCAAAATAGCTTTTTCGTGCGGAGTTCCCTCAAATAGTATCTTCCAGCCAACGATGAAATGACTCTAAGCTCCTCGATTTACTAGATAATTTATTAAATTTACGGGACTTTGACGGACTCGTTGAAGCTAAGTTTGCGATAGTACATTCTAGAATAGAACCCAGTCTACAACAGCGTCAACTGTGAAAATTACTATAGCTAGTAAATCGATATGGTGCAAGTCTACTACTGGATATTGCAATTAACAACTGGAAGTAAAGGAAGAAGCTACATCTATTACTTTATTAATTAGGATTTGTTTCTCGCATGCCACATTCATGAAAGCAAGAGGATTGTTATATTTCTGTAGAGAATATTTGGGTGTTTGTTGAGGCAATACCAGTGTAATATTTGCGAAGAATAAGTGGTTTCTTATGTGTGGGACGTGTACCTCCTACTGTATGACATCCAGCTCGGACACTACGAAAAGTCGAAGGCAGGAACAAACTAGAACGCCTCGTGGCGTAAGATCACCACCAGCGGTGGGTGACAAATTTCAACGCCGTCATTTTTGATGGCCAGCTTACTCTATATACTGTATAGTTTTGCCATTTTTCACATCTAGGTCAACCAACCATGCAGACTCCCTGCAAAAAAAAATATGAACATTGCTGAACTCCTACTGCTTTCTTTTGGGTGGACAGAGAGACAGACAAACAAATAAATATATATATTTAAAGCTTCAACGAAAACATTATCACATCTCTCCGCTTCGCTCGCGGGTGATAAATATATATATACAAATATATATAGATGTGCAAATATATATACTTAAATCTTCAACGAAAAAATTATCACCTCTCTCCGCTTCGCTAGCGGGTGATAAATATATATATACAAATATATATAGATATGCAAATATATATACTTAAATCTTCAACGAAAAAATTATCACCTCTCTCCGCTTCGCTCGCGGGTGATAAATATATATATATATATATATACAAATATACATAGATATGCGCATATATATACTTAAATCTTCAACGAAAAAATTATCACCTCTCTCCGCTTCGCTCGCGGGTGATAAGAGACGGAATCTCCAGCCCGAGGCGTCCCACCAGCAAGCGTGCATTCAGTCACTATCGACCGCAGACATTTGCTTCATCCTCTAATGCCAAACTATATAATTCTTCCGAGGTATATCTTACAAAAAAAGCCGATTTTTCACGAGATATAATATGCTATCAAAGTGAAAATTACATACATTTTCAGTTAATATTTAATGAAATGAACTGCACCCGGTGGTGACTTGATCAGTAATTGTAAAACATTGACCTAACTGATTTATCAAAAAAAAAAAAACATAGGTAGTCAGTTAAATTCACTTTTTAAAGTTACTATAACAATTTTCTTCCATTACTTTATAACATAATCTTGCGTTTCTCAATTGAATAAAATTGTTTTTGATGTCTTGCAGACATGAAGCATAATGAGAGATAGGGTTAATTACATTCTTAGCTATTAATTACCTTCCAACTAACACCTAGTTACGGCATGGAGTGAAAACATATTATATTTTTCTGCGGCAATACGTAACAATTTGATACAGTTTGCCACCGAGAAAACTTATTTTGTTTTCCTCGACGATGTAGAATAACTGAAGCTATTTGAACACTTTTTTATTAAAGATACATTTAACCGTTCCACTCACTGTGTATCATATACACAGAGTTCTGAATATTGCTTTTCCTGAGAGAAAGGCAAGGTGAAATCGTTAAATAACAGGTTAAGGGCTTAAAAACCAACAACGAGGCCATAAAGTCTGAAACCTCCGCAGTGCGGCAGCAGTGACGGACTTTATGCGCATGTGAGCCGCGCAGATGGAAGACACAATAGAAAATTTTGAGGATTTTCTGCTTTGGAAGCGCAGTTTATGGTTACCAGCATGTCGAGAGTAAAATGTTAAAATATGATATGTTATCGTCATACCTATTGTAATTCTGTCTATGCTTGGTTCAAAGTTGCAATATAAATGAATATATTTTGATTTACAGAATTAAGCAAATTTTGNCGCGACGATTTGCTTGCGTGTTTGTGTAAGCAGATCGTGTGCGTGAGGGCGGCGTTCAAGTTGGTGCGCGGCGCAGCTCGCTGTATCGCAAATTAAGTTAGGTTAGGTAAGGTTGAGTTAGGTTGGGTTAGGTTAGGTTAGGCTAGGTTAGGTTAGGCTAGGTTAGGCTAGGTTAAACTAGGTTAGGCTAGGTTAGGCTAGGTTAGGCTATGCTAGGCTAGGCTAGGCTAGGCTAAACTAGGCTAAACTAGGCTAGGCTAGGCTAGGCTAGGTTAGGCTAGGCTAGGCTTGGTTATGCTAGGTTAGGCTAGGTTAGGCTAGGTTAGGCTAGGTAAGGCTAGGCTAGGTTAGGCTTGGTTAGGCTTGGTTAGGCTAGGTTAGGCTAAGTTAGGCTAGGTAAGGCTAGGCTAGGTTAGGCTCGGCTAGGTTAGGCCCCAATTAAATCCTTCCATAATAATTAAATAAGTACTCCGCTTGGTAGCTGTATAACCCAAAATGACTTGTCAATTATATTTCAGTTTTACCACCGTAGCCACAACTCAGGCGATTCAACAGTGAATTTCATTTTTTTTTTATTACGTCATCAGTAGGAANTCGTCGTTCGCGACGATTTGCTTGCGTGTTTGTGTAAGCAGATCGTGTGCGTGAGGGCGGCGTTCAAGTTGGTGCGCGGCGCAGCTCGCTGTATCGCAAATTAAGTTAGGTTAGGTAAGGTTGAGTTAGGTTGGGTTAGGTTAGGCTAGGTTAAACTAGGTTAGGCTAGGTTAGGCTAGGTTAGGCTAGGTTAGGCTAGGCTAGGCTAGGTTAGGCTAGGCTAGGCTAGGCTAGGCTAAACTAGGCTAAACTAGGCTAGGCTAGGCTAGGCTAGGTTTGGTTATGCTAGGTTAGGCTAGGTTAGGCTAGGTTAGGCTAGGTTAGGCTAGGTTAGGCTAGGTTAGGCTAGGTTAGGTTAGGTAAGGCTAGGCTAGGTTAGGCTTGGTTAGGCTTGGTTAGGCTAGGTTAGGCTAGGTTAGGCTAGGTAAGGCTAGGCTAGGTTAGGCTCGGCTAGGTTAGGCTAGGTTAGGCTTGGTTAGGCTAGGTTAGGCTAGGTTAGGCTAGGTTAGGCTAGGTTAGGCTAGGTTAGGCTAGGTTAGGCTAGGTAAGGCTAGGTAAGGCTAGGTAAGGCTAGGGAAGGCTAGGTAAGGCTAGGTAGTGTTTATTTTAGTGGTGACGAGCACAGGAAAGCTTACTTGAACTCAAAATCGTCGTGAACGACGACAGTGCGTCCCGCGAACTAGGTCAGCCATCTTGATCGACAACAAACCTCACAGAACAGAAAGGGAAAAATAAAGAACCAATCTAACTTTACAGAACTAATATCATCACGAACTGCGGCCAGATGCAACATCTCCTGACGTGAAGGCACTTGGGACCCTTGGGTTCATGAGGCCCAAATATATTATGACAGGGATAGGACCCGCCACAATATACTCCTGAGGGCCTCAAAATGACGAACTTCCAATAGGTATCTGATAACATCAAGAAGATCAAAATAGCTTTTTCGTACGGAGTTCCCTCAAATAGTATCCTCCAGCCAACGATGAAATGACTCCAAGCTCCTCGATTTACTAGATAATTTAGTAAATTTACGGGACTTTGACGGACTCTTTAAAGCTAAGTTTCCGGTAGTACATTCTAGAATAAAACCCAGTCTACAACAGCGTCAACTGTGAAAATTACTATAGCTAGTAAATCGATATGGTGCAAGTCTACTAGTGGATATAGCAATTTAACTACTGGAAATAGAGGAAAAAGCTACATCTATTACATTATTAATTAGGATTTGTTTCTCGCATGCCACATTCATGAAAGCAAGAGGGTTGTTATATTTCTGTAGAGAATATTTGGGTGTTTGTTGAGGCAATACCAGTGTAATATTTGCGAAGAATAAGTGGTTTCTTATGCGTGGGACGTGTACCTCCTACTGTATGACATCCAGCTCGGACACTACGAAAAGTCGAAGGCAGGGACAAACTAGAACGCCTCGTGGCGTAAGATCACCACCAGCTGTGGGTGACAAATTTCAACGCCGTCATTTTCGAAGGCCAGCTTACTCTATATATAGTTTTGACATTTTTCACATCTAGGTCAACCAACCATGCAGACTCGCCGCAAAAAAAAAAAAAAAATGATGAACATTGCTGAGCTCCTACTGCTTTCTTTTGGGTGGACAGACAGAGAGACAGACAGACAGACAAACAAATAAATATATATATTTAAATCTTCAACGAAAAAATTATCACCTCTCTCCGCTTCGCTCGTGGGTGATAAGAGACGGAATCTCCAACCCGAGGCGTCCCACCAGCAAGCGTGTATTCAGTCACTATCGACCACAGACATTTGCTTCATCCTCTAATGTCAAACTAGCTATATAATTCTTCCGAGGTATATCTTACAAAAAAAGCCGATTTTCCGCGAGATATGATATGCTATCAAAGTGAAACTTACATACATTTTCAGTTAATATTTAATGAAATGAACTGCACCCGGTGGTGACTTGATCAGTAATTGCAAAACATTGACCTAACTGATTTAACAAAAAAAAAAAAAAACATAGGTAGTCAGTTAAATTCACTCTTTAAAGCTACTATCACAATTTTCTTCCATTACTTTGTAACATAATCTTGCGTTTCTCAATAGAATAAAATTGTTTTTGATGTCTTGCAGACATGAAGCATAATGAGAGATAGGGTTAATTACATTCTTAGCTATTAATTACTTTCCAACTAACACCTAGTTACGGCATGGAGTGAAAACATATTATATTTTCCTGCGGCAATACGTAACAATTTGATACAGTTTGCCACCGAGAAAACCTATTTTGTTTTCCTCGACGATGAAGAATAACTGAAGCTATTTGAACACTTTTTTATTAAAGATACATTTAACCGTTCCACTCACTGTGTATCATATACGCAGAGTTCTGAATATTGCTTTTCCTGAGAGAAAGGCAAGGTGAAATCGTTAAATAACAGGTTAAGGGCTTAAAAACCAACAACGAGACCATAAAGTCTGAAACCTCCGCAGTGCGGCAGCAGTGACGGACTTTATGCGCATGTGAGCCGCGCAGATGGACGACACAATAGAAAATTTTGAGGATTTTCTGCTTTGGAAGCGCAGTTTATTATGGTTACCAGCATGTCGAGAGTAAAATGTTAAAATATGATATGTTATCGTCATACCTATTGTAATTCTGTCTATGCTTGGTTCAAAGTTGCAATATAAATGAATATATTTTGATTTATTGAATTAAGAATTTTGTAATTTCATAGGAAATTGGGAAAAATAAAGATTAAGATTTACGGCAGCAGCGCCGGTGCTGCATTAAAGTCATGGCTGTAGATTTCCTGCCCTTCATCGTCAAGATGGACCGTTTGATCACGTTTCAAACAACTTTGTTCCTACAAAATTGATGTTCAAAGCGGAGGATATAAAGCGACGAGCCTTTAGCCTCTCGAACAAAAATAGTTCGTAGAAAGGATTTGCAATATACGACACGTGGGATCAAATTTCTTTTCCTATAGCGTCAGAATGTGGACTACAGTGTCGGCAAAACGTTTTAAGAGTTTAATAAATTTTCAATGACAAGAACTGTTGATGCTCGAAACTAAATATGCATCCGAGTATATCCTTACCATAAATTCCACCTATTTTACAATAAAGGCCACGACATCGGAGAACGGTGAATTCTGAGCGATTTCCGTGCAGTTTAATACAGTTTTTAAGAATAGAGTATATTTTAATCAGTGTCAGTCTGTCAAACTATTATTATTTTGCTTGATTTATCAGGGCGTCATTCATAAAACTCTTCACCTAAAATTGGGAACAAAATTTAACTACAAATATCCAAAACTATAGGGTCTGCAAAATCTTATCTATAAATCTAAATACCACTGAAAATTCCTGGAACCACAACAATCAAATCTCTCCGGAAAGATTGACTGAGTGCTAGAAAATACAAATCTAGGGTGTCGCAAGAGAGGACGGGACACCTAGTATGCTATAAGAAACGTAGGGCCCATGAACGAAAGTGTTCTCACATGAGATCAACATATGGAGTTAAGGAGTACAATGGTCACGAAAGACAGACGTCTCGAAGGCCTAGTTAATGGCTAAAATATGCGTCTGAGAAATTTCTTGTAGGAATGTCATCATCAAAGTAACTATAGTAGTGCCCGGGAGCAGGAGAAGAACTTGAGACCTCTTATAATCCTCTAAAAAGGCTACAAGTCTCACCTTAAGTCCCTCATCAATATCGGTGGACCCGTCGGCCTGCAGCTCGTCTATGACTTTGGCGGCGCGCTTGACCGCCGTGTTGGAATGTCTGAAGGACACGTGCGTGCGGGCCCGGTTGCTGAAACTGACGATGCTGAAGGCGTCGCCTTCATTCAGCTCATGAAGGATGCCTCTCAAGGCGTCTTTGACCTGAAGACAACGGAGATACACAAAATTAATTAGTACAATGACCTCAACATGGTACGCCTCTGCCGGGTTACACTTTACAGTCGTACGCTCAACTTAATGAGCGAACGGATATTTAACTCATAATGTCCGATTTCACAGTGAAAGTCGGTATCCAAGAGATCATTGAAAAATACTGTAGTTGCGCGACATGAAAGCTGAACGCCCGCTCATAATTTGAGCGTGTGCTTGTACAGTGTGGTCTGGGTACTACTCATAGACGCACAAACGCAGCTGCTCTAGGAGTGGCAGTTGACGTGGTAAGAATAGGTCGTACGAAAGGCCTTTGACGCCGTCACAGCCCGTCACTTGCCCGAATGTTTCATTGCTTTCATTTTAACGATAAAAAGCTTGGCAGCTTTTAGAATCCCGGCTCATTATAAATTTTAAGAAATCCAAAACTCTACCAGCGGCACTGAATGAAAGACAGCAAACATAACATTTTAACAAATCTGTTGGTAGATACCCTGTTGCATTGGTCCGTCTACGTGCGCTACAAAACGTTTGAATCTTTTGTGCAGCGTACGGCGAACAAAGCAGTATCGTGTGAGCCCGGCTTTAGATTATAACTTTTAGAACAGCTATAAAAACACTCGAGTCAGAATACTGGTCACTGTCACTCGTATATCGCCGGTCCCTCAAGAACCTCAGCTAAAATTCGTCATTAGTATGAAAAGAAATAAGATACAGAACTAAACGTTTTAAAAAGATTATACGTGTATAGTTATTGTACAGCAGAGTACTCGCTTTTGGAAACAGCAGTCATTGGCCATCAGCACTTCTTCACATCCATGTTTTTATGAGCAGGTACACAACTACACTATTTAGTATTCTTTTATTTACCTTCTAAAATCAATGCATTTTTATACCTAACCATGTAACTATAAACATCTCTTGCTAAGACCATCATGATACTGAAAAGGAGCCAGAGATACGTAAATGAAGTGCAAGGAGGATCGCATCTACGTAAGATCTTTGCGCAAGGAAAGAGCAAGTTTATTATTTTATTTTCTCTACACATCGGGTTTTTACTTTGAAAGATTTCAAGTGTGAGATGCATGTAAATGTGCACTTTGTCAGCTTGAACAGAAACATTTATCTCTGCATTATCCTTATGTTAAACATGCCGTGAAATTTTTAGGAAATGCTTTTCTACCAAAGACCTCTGTGAACCACAACTGCTCAGGGGGGTGCGGGATACAACTCTTCTACAGGGACAGATATGGACCCGCCCATACAAAAAAAAATAAATAAAAATAAAAAATGAAGCGACGAAAGAGAAAACGCTGGCCATGGCCTGTACTCTCAGTATGCAAATGGCTAAGGCTGCAATATGAAATATGCAGAAAGACACTTGTAATTCCTTAGCACACGCTTGCTCTACAGGTATTAAAGTTGGTAGCGCAGGAAAGGGAGGGGAAGCATAAATTAATGGCCTTGCTCCGTTTCGCAACGGAAATTTTACCCCATATACATAAAGTACCTATGTATTTTTGCTAAAAAAATATCTTTGTTGAGTTTTTCCCACACTCTAACTTTCAAAATGGTCTCCTGGTCCGTCAGATAGAGTAGTAGTTGATGGCCTGAAAATGGTCTTGAGAAATAACCGAGACACATTGCCCAACTCCTCTACTGATACCGAGGGAAGTGTGTGTCCTCCAACAATGGACTACAGCAGCAACAGCAAAATTGGTTAACTAATCCATTTGACGGTCCAAGAGACGATTTTAAGAGTTAGAGCGTAAGAAAAACGCAAGAAAGATACTTTTTACAAAAATGCACGGTGTTATTTTTAATTAAACCTGCATTACTTTAAGATTGCCTCTGAAATACTCTGATATATCTTTATATACAGTATATGTACTATGTAAATATGCACATATACATAGAGAAAAATTTCGATGCACGTAGGTGTTTCCTGGCATAGTTTGGTGTGTCACCGCAGCAGACAGAAAAATATATTTCAGTCAGAAAAACATATTTCTGCAAAAACAAAGTGAACAAAAGCTTTGTAGTTTTGTTACATGTGCGAAGCGAGACGCGGTTACATACTAAGACGCAGATCGCTAACGTTTTTCAAAGTTTCGTCACCTCCCGGTTCATCAATTTTACCTGTTTTTGATGCATATCGGTGGATCATCGGCTTTGTCTCAAAACCGAAACACATAAGTGCATCAATTCGTGCCAAGTGCATCATAAGACCCTATATACATCATCGTCATGCACTTTATTTTTATGATGCTCTTGCGTGTTTCAGCTTTGGGACAAAAATGTATGTAATTTTGATGCATCTAAGTGCATTAAAATTTCTCTCAGTATAGAGCCGGTTTGTGCTGCAAAAAGACTCTCACCACAGCCATTATCAAAACGTTACCAGTGCATGAAAATATGTCAAATGTTGAGAACCTTAACTGCATTATAATTCTACTAACCCATAATTAAGTCGGACTCAATTCATAATTTGTAAAACACGAAAATATAACTTCTAGTTAATTTCTTGTAGAGCAGGCATTCCATACTCTGCAAGAAACATACAAGTAGTTATAGATATACATAGAATACATGTATACACGATATGCATTATTGCATACAGTAAATTAAAATCTTATCTTCTGCTTCATTAATTTTTTTACCTACTTAGAGATAATGCAAATTAGTTGAAAGTACCTAAGCGCGTACTTTGGAGCGCTTCGCCCGCTAACGCGATTGATAGATCTGATCCGCTGAGCATTGACATTTCCGGAACCTCAGTCTTTAGCGTTCGCTTCGCCACATTAGGTTACGTTTCAGGCATCACTGATTGCCAGCCAATACCACACGAGACGACACAAAATTTAGAATTTTCTGCAGCTTCAAACGCAATCAGTCAGTTATTAACCATCCAAAGTGGTGAAACAAATGTTCTAAATTATAATTCCAAAAAAGTCCTGGCCGCTTTCTGGGAATGGGCCTGTTGGTCCGTCTACTGCCAGCTGTCTAATCTAATAGGATTAGGCCTAAATTATCACCAATTGAGCGAATCGAACACGTCCTGTGAGCAAAACAGCATCATCACCTACGACGAATATAGAAGTAAAAATTTCATTGAACAGTTTAAATTTTTTGCACAACAAGCGCGGCCTAACTGAGAAGGGAAGAAAAGACATACAGTAGGTTAATAGAAATGTGAAATCCGCGCACGAGGGTGTTCCCTCTCAGGATCAACGTGAATGAGGACGGCAAGTCGGGAATGGAGCAGCAGAACAGAAGAAGGCATCAGTAGAAGCAGAACAGAAGAAGGCATCAGTAGAAGCTGTGGCAGGAAGCTAAGTGGGCGCCAAAGTACAAGCCTCAAGGAAACCTAAGGGGTCCTGCTAGGGATGCTACTCCCCATAACATAAGTTGGTCGTTGTCAGACGCAGTAAAAGACAGAAAGCAAATAAATTAAGAATTAAAAATATTACAGTAGAATACGATCGATAAAATTATGCATCATTTAAAGCTCTCAAGATTATGAATTCTACAGAAAACATAAATCATCTAACATTTAAAATAGCTGTATGAATTATACATTATTCTTCGTCGTCACAGTACAGTATGCAGTGAATTATATTATGTTGGTTGTTTCCCATTGCATACAGTGCAATTTGCAAAGTCGTACTGTCATAAAATTAAAGTTAAAGAATATAGAACTTGCACCCTAACTTCTCTTGCGATTTTCAGCCATTCTGGAGTTAAAGTTGCGTGACGTCATGCTGACGTACGTTGATGCGCACGGCGCACAGCTGTTTTAATATGCTTAAGAGCCTCGCACCTGCCGTGAAAGGGCTTCTTTATGCATGTACGAGGATTTCATCTACTTAGCTATAAATCGCATGTGTAAGGCATTGTAGAAAATTTTCATCTTCACAGAAATCACTTGACGTTCAAGAGGTTTTTCCAATGGGAAAAGCAATCTATGACTTAATAAACGTTTTTGCTGACGTCATCTACTATTGTGAATAGAGCTATATAGCTATTTGAATGCAACTCCGAAGCTATATATTGTTTTGTTTTAGATGTAAAATGTAAAAATGTTATTCACTTCGATTCAATTAGTCAATTTTTATCTGACAGACGTCAGTGTGTAGTTGTTGATGGGAAGAGGAGTGAGTTTTTGGATTTGGTTTCTGGTGTCCCACAGGGTAGTGTTCTGGGCCCTTTGTTGTTCATTG
>LQNS02276481.1:1404354-1415043 GCA_001587735.2 Parhyale hawaiensis | reverse complement strand
ATTCCCCTCTTGACCTAGTTCGTATCCCTTCCTATTCCTCTCTCGTCCTAGTTCGTATCCCTTCCTATTCCTCTCTCGTCCTAGTTCGTATCCCTTCCTATTCCCCTCTTGACCTAGTTCGTATCCCTTCCTATTCCTCTCTTGTCCTAGTTCGTATCCCTTCCTATTCCTCTCTTGTCCTAGTTCATATCCATTCCTATTCCTCTCTTGTCGTAGTTCGTATCCCTTCCTCCTCTGTTGTCATAGTTCGTATCCCTTCCTATTCCTCTCTTGTCCTAGTTCGTATCCCTTCCTATTCCTCTCTTGTCGTAGTTCGTATCCCTTCCTATTCCCCTCTCCACCTAGTTCGTATCCATTCCTATTCCTCTCTTGTCATAGTTCATATCCATTCCTATTCCTCTCTTGACTTAGTTCGTATCCCTTCCTATTCCTCTCTAATTGAGGCACCACTGCAGTGTCTTTAGGCAGGGTTAAACGTTTACAATTGTTAATGAAATAATTTTATTAGGGGCTCTAACAGCGGATTGGGTCTAACGAAGTGGGCTACCTCACCCACAGGTAGCCCTGCAGCACCGCAGACCACCAGCAGCCCTCCGCCTGCACGCCCTGCCTCCGTGGTGCGCCCAGCCAGACCCTCTCCGGCCCTCACTGGTACTGCTGGTCTGCAGACCCTTATACCCTAAGGCTCATCCCTGCAGATCATATCGCTTGTTGTTGACCATCTTCTCATTTGCAGACCAGACCATTTCACTCGTGGCAGTCCACCGACCTCATTCGCAGATCAGACCACATCAGTTGTGGCTGACCATCTTCTCATTTGCAGACCATCTCACCTGCGGCTGACCATCTTCCCAAAGTGCAGATCAGTCAGACATCTCATTTTGGATGTTTTACGACCTCATTCCTAAATCAGACCTAATCAGCTGTGGCTGACCATCTTTTCATTGCAGATAAACATTTCACTGGCGGCTGACCACCGTCCTCATCTGAAGATCAGTCGGACCATCTCATTATATGTCATCCTCTTATTTCAGGCCCTTGTTTTGCTTATTTCAGCTCGCGTGAACTCCAGCCCTTTATCGTACTTTACTGAAGGGAGACATGTAGACCTTAACTATCATTAGTTGCAGACCCTTTCATTGCGTTTAGTCCACTATGCACTTGTTAACGGATTGAAAGCTGTTGGCTTATTTACGTTGGAGAAATGATGTCTATAGATTTCTGAATAACGGTGTTAAGAATAGTCTCCTCATGAGTGTGGTTTGAATTAATTTTTCACGATGTTTTCCTCTTGTAAGTGGAATTAGAACTGCCCCTGTAGTTGCCTGGCTTTATCCTAGTTAGACCACGCTGTGTTATTTTGCTCTGAGGGTTCATTGCTGGCTTGTATGCCCTCAGGGGCGCAGTAGTGAGTGCCGCTGCCTCGCTCGGTCTCATGAAGCTGGACGTTCTAGTCCCAAGCCAGGGAGAAAAGTCTTGGTCATTGGAAATGTAACGTCAGCATTTCTATCATTGATGGTTTGCTGGGGCACTGACCTCATGGGCGGGATGTGCAATTGTCATATGAGCGTTCAGTCTATGATGCAATAGCTCAAACGATGTGCGGCTGACTGCAGCCATGCACTCTTCTGAGCCCTGGAATAGATTTAACTGCACGAACCAGTAAAGGTAGAGTTAAATTAGACCACACCCTCACCTGTCACCTGGGAAACCCACATGTGCTGGTTTGAGCTGCGGGTATAGGCCCACTGGCCCCAGATGAGTAAGTGTAGTTGCAGTCGACATCGGGTCACCAAGAACTATGGCGCCAACTTGACGGAAGGAACAAATGACCCGAGACCCCCACCCCCCTCATTTCTGAGGAAGGCAGTTCCGCCACGGCGCCGTGCATGCACACACAGCTGCCGAGAAGCACACCAAGATCTCCAAAGAGTTCGCGTGGCTGGCTGCGCATCGAACGTGCGAGCGATACAAAGTGTTAGAGCTGAGAACGGAAGCATGCTGCTACCGTGGCGGGGTGTGAAGTCAAGGTGATTTTATCGAAAAAAAAAAAATAATAATAGCGAGGTGGCACCGACTGGTACAGCTAAAGTTGAAAGTCCTGGGGCCTTGAGTGGAATAGGGGTAAGATTTGTGTTAAAGTTGGTTTAGACGACAGTCTTTTGGCACCCGTACGTACTCAACGTCCGCTTGTTTTATGACCCTGTAAACACAACTGCGCGATAACCGGAGTATTTACTGATTTATTAGCAGTCAAGTCATTTTCCTCAGCAAGTGTCACGAGTAGCGTTTCATATTTAAAGTGAATAAAAGGTAAGAAAGATGAGCACTTTTGTGTTGCTTAAACGCGCGTAGCAACGGATTAGGACGCTCGACACTGCGTTCAGGGAGCAAAACGCTGTCGTGTGAACCCGCCTTTACAGTAACAAAAAATCGTGAAACTATTCGCTATAAGTTTTTGTTAGTGAATTAGCGGAAGCTATAGAAACTGGACCCGGCAAGATGTCATATGTTCAGAGTGTAAAAATTTATGAGTTTCTCGTAAAAGGCCTCTTCATACAACAAATCATTTCATAATCATACTTCATCAAAGCATTTATGATTAATGCCTTATGTGTCTGAATTGCAACTTTTGCTCATAGTGCTTTATTCTGAAAATCTGCATGACTGCTTTACGGTAGTTTGTTTTTTATCTTTTATTGATATGCATTGTATTCAAATGATTAATGTTCTGTGTGTTACTATGGTGAACAGCATTAGAAAACTGCCATGGCTTGTGAATGGAGATTGTTGTACGCCCTCTTATTTTTGTATTAGAGTTCAACGTTCTTTATTGTCACACACACACACACCTATACATCACAGAACACTATGCATATTTACACTATATACATATTTACACTATACATATTCCGTAGCATATTTACGTCAGATTTGCTTTTTTTAGGGGGCATAGGATGAGTTTTAGGGTTAGGTTAGTTAGGGTCTCCCATCCTAGGTCATAGGGAGTCGCCTCCTAATAATAGTAAAAATAATTTTATAATAGTTATTACTTCCTGATTTTAATCAGAAGCTACGTGTTCGTGCGAGGCATTCCATGTTACCCACTGCCCATTTTTTTCACCTTACTGACAGCTTTACTGTGTTTTCCTTATTCTTTCCTATTTTGCGGTGTTCCGTGTAAGGGTTCTCGATGTTTCTTGACATACAGCATGTCCCTTTTCTTCCTTGAACAACCACGTTATGTCTGTCGTCCATAAGGTGGCTACTAAAAACTAACGAACTAACGTTCTGACCAACTGTTCCATATTCCAGAATTCCAGACATACAGGGAATTACCTAATTGCCGAACTAGCTCTATTTCTGAACAAACAGTTATTATTTGTTGATAGGATTATTATTTTCACTTATCAAATATAACTGTTTTTTTCGGAAATTGAATTAGTTCGGCAATTGAGTAATTCCCATAGCTACCATCTTTAGTTTGCCTTACAACTCCATCTTTTGAAGTATGACGCCCTACAGGAAGCATAGTACTGGCCGTAGGGTTAGGGGTCTTGGACTGGCTTAGCTGGTGTTATGGGGAGTAGAGCCCCAGGGAGACCCTCATTGGTTACCGTAACCTTGTTTCAGCCCTTCGCAATTTCTTTCCTATATTGCCCATTTTTTCTTCTCTTATTTTCCTGCTATTGTTTGGGAACACCCTTCTGCATGGGTTCCACGATTCTATCGACATACTATATGCTCATCGTTCTTTTTTTCTTTCTGTCGTTAGTGAGGCTTCAATTAATTTCTTTAATACTAGTTCATAGACCGCAACAGTACTTGACTCTTAGGTCCAAGTGGCCTATGACGCTGGCGGGCAAAATGGAAAAAAATGGGATTTTCTCAAGAGCTTTTATGAACATGTCCAGACACGGTCATGCAGGCAAGCGCCTAAGTGCGTCCCCGCCGTATCCAAGGTATTTTCTCCGCAAGAAAAATGTTGGATACCTTGGAATTTTTTTCTTCAGTATTAAATAGGGGGAAAAGAATAGCTCTTGAGAAAATCCCATTATCCGTTGCCGACTTTTGGCCCCCAGTTTCAGACCTAAGAGTCAAGTACTGTTGTCGTCTATAACTAGTTAATAATTATTATCATTTTAGAGCACTCAATAACGTTCCTATCTGTTCTTTTCGGATTTGCTATTCCAAGGCACGGCGATTTTACGTGCATGGGTTTCTCATTTTCTTCTCGTACTCTACATTCTTTGTTTCCTCCTCCCCTGGGACCGGTCGAGTCATGAATCACTGAACTTGAAACTATAAGCGCCCGTCATATATTTTTTTTCTTGATTACTTTGTCCCAGCAAGTTGCTCTTTTTGCTGGTGTATGCATTTCCTCAATTCTCTTTTCCTTTATTTGGACCGCTGTGAACTCTGTGCTTTTGGGGTATTTTTTCGAAAGATGATTTTATACCGCCACTGCAAGTACCAAAAGTTTTCCCCTAGAAAGCTCTAGTGCCAGGGTAGTCGGTAGCATGACACCATCGGCAAATAAGGCACAGTTGTATATCAAAAAATTTTTTCTCAAGATTTTTGCATTTCTTTGCGTTTCAAATTTACAGTCCTTGTTTACACGCGCAGTGTGCCAGGGCTGTGCAGATCGTTATTTGTGCTCTAATTTCAGCTTGCTGGCAGCATAGTTACTAGAGGCCTACACAGGTATCTGCACAGCACCTATAATGTTGCCAGTTATTGCTGCGTATGGCGGCTACGTCTATAAGACTGGGGGATATATTGATAACGCAAAATATGTATAAATATGTATATACTAGTGGCCCGTGCCGTCATTATAAATGATGGTAAAATATTAACACTTCACCAAAACCCCCGCCGTCTTTTGCGCTTCCTCATTTTCCCCCTATCTAATACTGAAGAAAAAGATTCCAAGGTACCCAACTTTTTTTCGCCTTTTGAAATCTGAATTTTCTCCTATCTTATTAGTTCTATTTTTCCCATATCTAATACTGAAGAAAAAGATTGCAAGGTACCAACTTTTTTTTTTCGCCGAAGAAAAAGATTGCAAGGTACCCCACTTTTTTTTACATTTTGAAATCTGAATTTTCAAGTTTCTTATTCCCATAGAGCGTGACAGGAAAGATATAAATATATAAATAAATAAATAAATAAATAAAAGCACGAAGTGAATTATTATATAGTACTGATATCTTGTACAGCATTCGCAGCTGGAAATTAGGTTATTTTTGCGATAAGTTGCAGTTTAGAAATTGTGTTATACCTTGGATATTTCGATTCTCAGCTTGAACTGCAACCAGTGCGAATACCTGACACTCCTAGAGCAGAACCGACGCAGCGAGGAGAAAGCGTGATGAGGTTTCTTCGTAAATTCTTTTTCATTTTGGAAAGCACAGTCTACTAATTAATGGTATTTTGGCTCCGGCTTGATTAACTAACGAATTAATTTCAGCTGCAACGCAAGTAAATCCCACTGCGGTAACCAAAAATCGGTTGTAAAGTCTGATGAGCAAAATTTTGAACTAGGATATACGTAGATACTGATTAGTGTATTAGTTATCACGGGTATATATTCACAGGTATAAATCTATATAAAACTAATAACGTGAAACGTTAAATAATAGTCATCCAAGCTGTGCATGTAGCGAAGCATGAAATGGTTATCTGCTCCTATAGTGGCAGCATGTCAACTTGCGCGCGAGAGTCTGTTATTAACCGAAACAGACCCTGACTTTTTTATGTGCAGTAACCATAAGGGCTCAAATTGACAGTGGTCCAGTTACCGCCACTTTACAGTTACTGTAGGCATAAATGCTGAGGTGGACAGTGACCCAGTTACAGCCATTCTACAGTTACTGTAGCCATAAACGCTCAGCTAGACAGCGATCCAGTTATTGCCACTCTACAGTTACTGTAGCCATAAACACTCAGGTAGACCGTGATCCAGTTACTGCCGCTTTGCAGTTACTGTAGCCATAAACGCTCAGCTAGAGCACTGACCAAGACGCAGCTACCACAATTTTTTAATTAAGCTCTTCTAAGCCCTTAGGCTTACTTAACAATTTAAAAGATAAATTGCAGGGAGGCAGAGCCGCTGTTTGAATTCTTTAAAGAGCAAACAGGAACTTTTTGGGAGGGGAAATTCGAGAGGCTCTGTCGCGAGCCGCGTCCTATTTTTTTGCGTTATGTTTTTCTTGAGGAAAACTTTTCACAAACTATAGTATTCCTAATTTTTTATCGATGAGAAAAATGTTGTTTTCGGATTCGCTAGTTTTCTGCTGTTAATGGGAGGGGGGGAGGGTAGATACGGTAAACTTTGTCCTAGTGTTGAAGATAGGTTCTTTGTTGACTCATGTGTTGAGGACAGGTTCTTTTCCGTTTCTGTTCTTGTTTTGAAAATAGTTTCCGTAATTATTCTGTTGCTGAAAATACGTTCTTCTTTGCTCTGGTGTTGAAGATGGGTCCTAGTTTTACTGTTGTGTTGAGAATAGGTTCATTTTTCTTTTGACCTTGTAGGGAAGTTTCGTTATTTTTACGTTCTTTTGCTGAGTATAGTTGTTTCTTTAAAGGAGCTCAAACTAAAATAGTAAATATAACGTCGACTAACTACTAACTAAAAATTTAACGTTTCGAGACAACCGGATCCCATCTTCAGAAAAAAAGGAGAATTTGCAACCTATAAGTAAGAATTTCCTTCATTTAGTACACAAGGGAGCATGCATGTGGTCGGGAGGAAGTTTAAAAAGCAAATGAGCAGAGCTACGTGGAGGGACGGGACGTCAGTTGCTGTACAGTCGGCGGATATGATGCTAACCGGGAATTGTGGGAAGCGGTACAGCTGAGGTCATAGTGTTGAGGCTAGGTTCATTTCTGTGGATGTAGAGGGACTCTAATGTTGTCAGCTCCACTGGATTGGAGGAGTCTATGATTGTGAAGTCATTCCTGCTGATGGGATGGCTGTTTTGCTCAGCATGCAGGCGGGGAGCTGAATGTGGGAGTTTTGCGAGTAGTAAACCGGTTCGACTGGATACACCTAAATGTTGGTCAATACGGGCTTTGATATGTTGTCCAGTGCTACCGATGTACGAGGCATTGCATTCTGTGCATTTAAAACTGTAAATAACAGCCGACAAAAGTGATGTAGGAGGTTTGTCTTTCAATTTGAAGTAGGACCCTATGGTAAATGTGTTTTTGTATGAAAATTTGAAGTTTATATGAGGGTAGGCTTCAGAGAGGTACATTTTCAATTTGTTTACTGCACTAAGAGAAGCTTTGTTATAGTACTAAAGCGAGTGGAAGAAGTCCTAAATGAATACCATCCTGGCCGATAGAACCAAGTTCACTCTTTACGATTTACATGGCGATCCCTTTAAGCTTGCGCCAAAATTCATCGACAAAATTCATAGATTTCTGAAAATACTGTTAGACTAGGGCATTATAAATGATTCGATTTACTGTTCACTTCGCAACTCAGGTGCTGCCTCTGAAATCATGTACAGACTTTCAAAGGCACACAAGGTCGGTGCACCATTACGACCGATTCTAGCTGCTTACAAAACACCGTCCTATCCTATCGCAAAATTCCTCGTTCCATTACTCGAACCTTTAACAACTAATCGGTACACTTTGCGAAATTCATTTGAGTTTCGAGATCGTATCAAAAACCTCCAACTCCCTCCCAATGCCTACTTATCTAGCTTCGATATCACCTCTCTTTTCACCAACATCCCCGTCGACGAAACCACAGATATCATTTGCAGCAAAGTTTTTGACGACACGGAGCTATTCCACAACATGGACAAACCTACCTTCAAAACTCTCCTTAGTCTTGCCATAAAAAATTCCTTCATGTTTAACAATAGACTGTACAAGCAACAGACGGAGTTTCCATGGGGTGCCCGCTCAGTCCCTCGCTGGCAAATATATTCCTATGTCATCACGAAACGCTTTGACTTAACGATTGCCCGAATAATTTCAAACCGATCCACTATAATCGCTATGTAGTTGACACCTTCCTCATATTTAACAACCACACTGATTCCGAATTATTTTTGCTATATTTGAATAGCAAGCATCCACATATCAAGTTTACTACGGAAAACCAGTCAGATAATTCTTTAGCTTTTCTAGATGTTTTAATAAGCAACCAAGACTCCACGCTTACCATAGGGGTTTTCAGAATACCCACATTCTCAGGCCTCGGGACACGTTTTTTCAGTCACTGCTACGATCAATTTAAAATCAATGCAATAAAAAACCTTGCTATTTCGGGAATACCATTTGTCCTCTTCCTACCTTACTTTCTCAAACGAAGTTGACTTTCTCAGAACATTTTCAAAAATATCGGGTATCCGCACCATTTTCTTCACCATTACTGCAAATTGTTCCTAGACAAACTGTTCGATCCCGGCATTAGCAAACTCTCTGTCCCTAAATTAGACTTATTCCACTTGCTTTCGTACAACAACAAGGCTTCTGTTAGTGCAGTGAACACATTGAAAACGTTCCTCTCCGATGCTTACCCACATATAAACTTCAAATTTTCATACAAAAACACATTTACCATAGGGTCCTACTTTAAATTCAGAGACAAACCTCCCATACCACTTTTGTAGGGTGTTATTTACAGTTTTAAGCACGGGATACAATGCCTCATACATCGGTAGCAGTGGACAACATTTCAAAGCCCGTATTGACCAACATTTAAGTGTATCTAGTCGAACCGGTTTACCACTCGCAAAACCCCCACATTCAGCTCCCCGCCTGCATGCTGAGCAAAACAACCATCCCATCAGCAGGAATGACTTCACTATCATAGACTCCTCCAATCCAGTCGAGCTGACAACATTAGAGTCCCTCTGCATCCACAGATATAAACCTAGCCTCAACACTATGACCTCAGCGGTGCCGCTTCACACAATTCCCGGTTAGCATCACATCCGCCGACTGTACAGCAACTGACGTCCGGCCCCTAAACGTAGCTCTGCTCATTTGCTTTTTACACTTCCTCCCGACCACCTCCATGCTCCCTTGTGTACTAAATAAAGGAAATTTTTACTTATAGGTTACAAATTTTTTTTCTCAAGATGGGATTCATTTGTCCTGAAACGTTAAATTTTTGGTAGTATTTACTAGTTGTTTCTTTATCCACAGTCTGCCAATACATAGTTCATTGGCAGATATTCCTCGTTTTACATATTGCTCCTTCCTTTCTATGACTTGTGTGATAGGAACGAGCTCAGAGCCACGCCAGAAGTTGGTAATAAAGTAAGTATAGAATGAGCCACAGGCCGTTTACTCCCAAGCGCTGGTATAGTAATGGCCTACCTGAAGTTCAGTCACTATACGTGTGCCTCTAAGTTATGCTAGGTACCAGGTTTAGCTAAACTGAACTTATACTAACCTAGTTTCACTTATTATAACCTAGTTTCACTTATTATAACCTAGTTTCACTTATTATAACCTCGTTTCACTTATTATAACCTCGTTTCACTTATTATAACCTCGTTTCACTTATTACAACCTCGTTTCACTTATTATAACCTCGTTTCACTTGTTTTAACCTAGTTTCACTTATGATAACCTAGTTTCATTTGTTATAACCTAGTTTCACTTATTCTAACCTAGTTTCACTTATTATAACATAGTTTCACTTAACTTCTTAACCAATCTAACACGTACTGTTAGTTAAGCCCCATACTAAATCGAGACCGAATTAAGTGTGCCAGCCGATGTTATGGGGTGCAGTTTATCTCCCCGTCCCTTGGAGCAGGAGATATTTTCGCCTTACCTTAGATTTTGGAACTTTTTTCTGCATCTACTATGCTTCCTTAGTTTTACTTACACTTTAACTCTGTTCCTTCCTCTCTTCTGATTTGTTATTTTCAACCGAGGCTTTCCCTCGTGTTTGAATTCCCGTTTAGTTTGACGCACATATCTCATTAATCTCCTACTTACTGACATTGTCTATTACACCGAAACTTACTTAACTGTCTTTTAATTTCTACATCGCTCTACAAGCATTTATTCCAGTAGGAACACGATAGAACCAATAACTCTTGTCGCATAATAACACAGTATGATAGCATAGGCTTAAGTTCCTTCATTTTGCTACACTATATCTTAAAGAATATGTTCCCTAGAAAATTACTCGAAACTTATAACTAGTGTATGGAATAAGGGACAATGTGCGGTGCAATACCATACGCGAAACTGCGGGAACGTTCACTGCACTCACGGTAATTAGCTTCCCTCAAATATAAACATAGCTTAATTTCTTGCAACCTTGGGGCAGTCCGCTCCGTGCGGCACAGGAGATACGGGGAAAAATTCTTTATTTCATTTACCGTCTTCATATAATGGAGAGTGCGGACCTTAGTCGGCCAGCTTCTTGTGGCGAGACTAGCCTACAGGAGGTGCATTGCAGCGTAGTCTGCTGCCTGCGCTCGGTTGTTTCTGGTGAATTCCTTTCTGGAAACTCCTCTCGGGTCTGTTTCTCCTGATTTTTTTTTTAATTACAAACTATTGTGGGTTGTTTCTATTGGTGGTGCAGTAACAACGGTTCGGTATCGCATCAACGGAGGCCCGGGTTCGATTCCCCGGACGGCACGCTACGGATTTACACTGCGTGGAGCACTCCAGCACCGAGAGGCCAGGCGATGCACGATGAGG
>LQNS02276481.1:1285834-1296632 GCA_001587735.2 Parhyale hawaiensis | reverse complement strand
AAGTTTAAGTCTCCGTTTCCACAACAAAGGCGATGTCACAGAGGAAGAATGAAGGGACACGTAGTGTGATAATAGACACGTGGAACCCATGCACGAGGGTGTTCCCACACAGAATCAACGAGCATGGGAACAGCAAGTCTGGAAAGCAGGGGAAAAATAGATGGAGGAAAGATCAGTATAAGTAACTGATGAGAAGGAAGCAAAATGGGCACGAAATACAGACAAGACGATCGTGATAACGACCCAACGAGTCACGGGTCGTCTAGTATACACCAAAATTACAAAACTTCACAAAACAAGAACGGCGCATACCGATAACTACCTACACATTTATTTAAACATAACATAGGTTATGTTGCTTCGTGGTCCGTTCACTGTAAATTTATTGGCGATGAATACATCACGGTAAATTCATCGAATGGTCAACTCATCGAATGACAATGAAGTCGAATTATCATTTCATCATAAAGGTTACTTCAATTTCTCTAGACTATCAAGTGTGAGGTTCTCGGAATGAACTCGAACGATAAATGTAAGTGAACAGTGACCATTTGATAAATATACCGAGAGAAATATACCGTCGATAACATCACTGGGTCCCGCCCCAGCCACACTGTACTCACATTGTAAAATTGGTGATGAACCCGGCCTGTGGCAGCAACGAGCTAAATGTGGCGTGTGTGGGCCGAGGTAACGTGTTGCGGAGCTTACATGTTACCGTCGTGACAGCGTAACGCGATATGACCACACTCTGAATGTGATAGGCAACGATTTCTAACCCGTTCAGGCCACTCGCTGAGGCTGCCTGGTTCTGCAACACAAAAAGAAAAATCGCGAAGTTAGTATAAATGCGACAGTATATCAGCCAACCCAGAAGGTTTTTATATTTTTCTTTAAGATAAATCTGTACACTGTATTGATTAGAGCCCGAATTTATTGCGCTTAAAATATTGTCGCTGAATCTCTAGAAAAATGGCTCTTATTGTACATACCTAAAATTTGCTCTTATTGCACCTAAAAATTGCTCTTATTGCATCTAAAAATTGCTCTTATTGCAGCTAAAAATTGCTCTTATTGCAGCTAAAACTTGCACTTATTGCAGCTGAAATTTGCTCTTCTTGCACCTAAAAATTGCTCTTATTGCACCTAAGCAAAAGGGGGAGGGGAAGAAATAGGAAAGAAGGGAAAGACAAATACAGCAAAAAATTGATGGGACCATAAGAGGTCGGACAGCAAAAGGGAATAGCTTGTCACGATCAACGGACACGTATAGCAGTTCCAAATTGTTAGTACAGTATATGTATACTGCGCTTACGCTGACAATCCCTCCCAATGGGGAGAATGATTATGGCGAATATCTCGCTTTACCTGAACCCATGATGTATCCCCAGAACGAAAAAGGTTACAAAAATTTAATAGTCAGATTTTGAGATTTTGCATCTCAATTATATTTTTACCCCTACAAAAACATTGAACAATAATTTATGAGGGAATCAGCTGTCACATGACTTCAGATTAAAATGCAAGCTATAAATGCAATGCTTAATGTTATCTAAGGGCGAGTTCACCAGTCCCTCGTGGTAACGCGTTCAATCACGAAAATGAATACGAGCTGTGCGTCAACTTTTTCTGTCTCCGTCCACACGTAGAAGTGTGCTTCATTCAATTAAATGACGCCGCGCATTCAGTTATGATGTAGTTTCCTTACGTTGTTGCTTATATTTCGCTTTGGTTTGAAGTCACATTCGTATCCCATATTCTGTGTTCTGACAACATTTTCAGGCTTTCTAGTTTCCTTGTCGTAACCGGGAATACAGTGATACTGATCATTAAATTGATGATAGAAAAACATTTTTTGTTGACTTTTCCATAATCTGTGAACGCTGCAGAGGATAAATTTACTATTTATAGGTTCTGTTCACTGAACTTGAATTACACAGCGCGTTCAGAAAAAGGTATGCTTCATCCTTCAGTCTCCCGCCTTGTAACTTCTTCTATCAAATCAGCGCGCATCGTCCTTCAGTTGGACTAAACGCTTTACGATTAGGGATGTGTGAACATGGCCTAATATATTGCATTGATAGCTCTCACTGCAGTTATTGCACTTATAGCTTTTATTGCACTAACGCCGTAAACTGCAATAATTCTGGGCTCTAGAAATGATACATAGTTTTACTAAGCCTCCGTTTCCACAACAAAGGCAATCTAATGGAAGAAGGAATAAGAGACAGGCAGTATGTCGACAGAATAATAATTATTATAATCCTAGTTTAAGCCTTCCTACCCACAGAGTACACTGTGATCCAAAGAGACGAAAAAAGAACGGATAAAGAATGTCAAGAGAAACGTGGAAAACACGCACGAGGCAACGCGCATGGGAACAGCAAGTCGGGAAAGAAGAGGAAGAACAGAATAAAGCACATCACTAGGATTACGACAATAGAAGGAAGCAAAGTAGGCAGGGAGGCAAAACGTTCTGAAGGTCCTACGTAGGCAAAGCGAAGGAAACCTCTGATGTTCGGAGACAGGAAGAGAGACTGAAAGTAAACACAAACTATAGTACGAGTACAATATTGCGCATATATGGCAAAGCGTCACCGGTATAAATACATATCACTCGCATATTTCTCATACACTTGCCTACAGTATCGTATAAGGCAGAGTGAGCAGAATTCTTCTATTAGCATCATACAAAATACATTATACAGGTACACTGAGAGAAGTGTTTTCACAAAACCAGCACGGCTTGCCGTTCACCAAAGAGAAATTTCTACCAACTTTGGGGTGCTCATCAAGCACGGAAGTTACTGTTTCCAAGGCAAATAAGTATTTCTCGCCAGTGTAAAGGAAAACGTGCTTGTGCAAGCTGCTACCCTCGGTAACTTGCAGCGGACGTTGCGTGCTACACAGTTGTGCTGAGGGTTCCGGGAACGATCGCCAGGCCAGGAGCGTTGCCATGAAGCTTGGAGCGCTGAATCAGCAAATTTGATCGGTGCGCATTGCTATCGTGAGAGTACATACCAAAGGGTAGGGGCGTGGAGTGTCGTTGAACCTTCCGTTTTGGGCGCAATTGTACTTACTTTCAGCTGTACTTACTCCTCTGGGGCCGGTTGGCCTATGTCTGCCGCACGAACCAGTGGCGTGGGTTTCCCAAGTGAGGGTGCAGTCAAAGTTGACGCACCTTTAATTAGATATTTTTTGAGTGTACGCAACATGTCACTGGCATCCTTGCAACCTCGGCAGATACAGCTAATCGCCATTAAAACTCACCCGCGCAGAAATATTCAACTGGTGTTACAAATACCAGCACACCCTTCCGTGTACCGAAGGGCAACACCTGCCGTGACGTCGTCACACAGCACGGCTGCATAAATATTCTTAGCAAGTTTCAAAAATGTACCATGTGCGAAAGTTCTACCAAACTTTTTTATTTTTAACGTCCTCATCATGAAGAATAGAAAAACACATGGTAGAGCTGAGCTGTAAAAGAGAAATGTACAGAGAAACAACCCCCCCCCCCAGAGCCTGGACTATATCGTGTAGAGCTCGCTCCACAATATTTTCTTGAACAGAATAGTTTAGGACTTCGTTTCCGCAACAACGGCAATCGGACAGATGAAACAAGGAACCCAGTCCGAGGATGTTTCGTCACAGGTTCAACGCATATATATTTATCGTGGAGTATAAACTATAACGCCTCCCTGATCACTAGGCACATATACACTGGGAAAATTCTCCTGGCACAAGCACGTATTCCCGTGCCCCGACAGATAAGACCTGCCATACTGTGCTCTTGCTTCACGAACACGCTAAAGCAGTAATTTCCTGTCTGAGCACGGTGAAGCGTGCTGGTATTAGGAGCACGCTTTTCTCTAACTACAGTACGCCAATTATTTCTCAGTGCTTGCATAAGTAAGCAAAGAGTACCCTATACTGAGCGTATACTGACCCATGTTTGGTACAGTGCTTGCCAGGTACCGTACTTGCCAAGTACCGTGCACCACCTGCTGAACACTAGTAGTGTGTGCAGCACTCACCAAACACATGCAAATATACGCTAGTAAAGACAATGCGCCATATTTATTTGTTGGGTACAGTACAGCAAAGTTAATTCCTAATGTACATCAATGTCTTCTGGTACAGTAAGTACACGAAGTGTACTTACAGAGAATCTTAAATTCATCAGACAAATCGTTTCTATGACAACGCATGAAGCTGTTGTCACGTCAAGTGAATGTTGAGAGTGCTCTGACAACTTGGTTTGTTGTCTTTGCAGGGGCTACGCTGTGCATGCGCAAGCACAACTTGATGCGAGGATGCCCAACCCGTGCCATCGGCCCAATATGAATTTAAAGTTGGTAGCATAGATACGGTAGCATGAACGAAGTATGAACTGTACATCGTGGCTTCAAGTTGTGCGTGGAATGTATGTATGCGGCCTCGGCATTTGAGGGACTATTGATTGAAAATAATTTCTCAATCCAGGATTGAGTGTGAGGCCGTCGCGAGGGTAATCGATTCGAAATTAGCGCCTGAAACTTGATCTGAAGTACCGAAATCAACGCGTATGTGTAAAATTAGGGAACAATAGAGCTAATAGTATTGGCTTATCCCCATGGAACTGTTCTACTCGAAGACACCTCAAGTTATGGTACACATGGCATGTTGTGTGAAACGCAAAGATCCATTTGCGCAGTATGTATTTGCATATTATGGCGCGTGCCGTGGGGGGCACTGAACTATTCCACCTATTGCATTATTTCATTACAAATACTGTAGCAAACTCTTAATATTTTAAATGATTTCATACACTGGCAAGTTCCATCCATGCGAATTCCCACAATTACCGAACCAGCGGAAAAGAGCGCACCGAATATCTCCACCACTCCATACCGCTCGCACCCTCTCATAATTTCTTCAAGTAACAAAGACCCCAGGATTGATTGAGTGACCACAGCATAGATACTTTCTCATAACTGGAGGCGAGATCGTATCGGTAAACAAACGCGTCCAGTCTACAGCAATCCATATTTGTTGTAGAGCAGCAACAGAGGTAAAACAAGAGCCACCAACGCGGGCAGTATTGAGCAGCAGCGCAGTGGCTACATTATTCATGGCGCCCTAAGTGTCGCTGTGACCGTTATCAGTAGCCATGTATCGAGTGCTCAGCAGTGGTATCAATTGGGACCATTACTGTCCCTATACACGATCGCTAAATCGATCGTGCACAGCATTAATTAATGCGTGAGCATGTAGGGTTAACTACCATAATGTTGTTCCTGTTAGAAGAATGTATTTCAGTCGCTTGGTATTGAGTTGAGCCTTTTTCTTATGAATCAATCTACCTTCCTTGGAGGAGCAACTCTGCTGGAAACGTTACTTGTAGATATGGAAGATATAGTAACAATTAATCTGAAACAAGCGGCTTCAAAGTCAATAACTCCAAAAAGCCAGCACGCCTTCCCGTGCGCCGACGGGATAAACTTCTCTTGGTGTGCTAGTGCAGCATGAAAAACGACACTCAAACAATGCCGATATTACGAGAAATTAATTGTTTACTCGGTCCTTGGCGAACAGCCTCGAGCAAATCGAGAAACATGAGATGCAAAACATGCAATAGCAAGCACGAAATACGAAAAAGAAAAGCGACATGGTCAATGAAAATAAGACATTGCGAAAGTATAACTGAGCTTTTAGTAACTCGTACGGAATCACCACAAGTTACGGTGTCAGGCCTGGTACTCTTTTTCCAACAGGTTAACTGACGTGGAAGATCGCTGCATATTATTACTAAGCGGACGATACATTAGTATTGGCGCTCTACAGGCAGTGGAGGAACAGCTTATCATTTAGCTCGATTTATATAAAACGAGATTAAAAAATTGAGATATAAACAAAACTCTTCGCTTTTTGAATCTACAACATGTTACGCACATCGTGTGATAGACGCAAAATCAAAATGAAAAAGGTAGCAAATAAAAGCTAATGCTACTCTATTAGCTTACAGCGCAGTAGATTAGATGAAGCATTAGGTAAAGCCGTCCTAGGCCAAATGCGACATTTCAGGAAAGAATGAGTCAGGAACAAGTAGTATGCCAAAAGAGAGAACAGAAATGTACAACTCATGCGTGTGGGTGTCCCCATACTGGACCAATTCGCATGATTGCAGCAAGTCGGGGAAAAAGAGAAAGAACGGAATAAAGTACCAGCAGTAGGAGCATAAAAGAGGGAGGAAGCGAAAGGGGTATAAAAGAAGAGGGTCCCGAAGGCCTAACTAAAACTAAAGTTATCCACTGGGGTTCCTAGAGGCTGAACTACCCTTACCGTACTATGCGCCAATCTAACTATCTTTTACTACTACCTTTTATTCGATGGCCAAAGACCTATCTTCTCTCCCCTGAGGAGAGGTAATGAAGGCGAGGCCCCTGGACACATGTATCCAGGAGGCCTCGGATAATGTTAACTTTAATTTAGCCGCCGTGAGCCCGGAGCTGCAACCATAATAGGCAGTCAGCTGACTTTTGACGGGAAATTAAACGAATCAACCGAAAAGATGAGCATATTGCTCGGTGCATTGATGGTGTCAAAGGGGAGCAAGCAATTGCCGACATGTGGAGGGGACACTTTAGCGATATCTTAAATTCAGTACTGAGCAATGAGCACGAGACAGAAGTGAATGATGCGCTATCTCTTGATGCAGTTGGGTCAATTGATGATGTTTTTACCTATGATGAAGTTACACGCGCATGTGAAGCACTAAAAACTGGCAAGGTTGCCGGAGCTGATAAAATTCCCCCTGAGTGTTCAAGTATGCTCCACCTAGATTAGTTGCATTATTGGTATCATTTTTCAATAGATGCCTACGGATGCAGTACATTCCCAGTCCTGTTATGACAGTTGTAATGGAACCTGTTGTCAAGAACGAAGGTAAAAATGTTACCGATAAAGGAAATTACAGACCTATTGCGCTTGCGACCGCAGCGTCCAAGCTGTTCGAGTTATTACTGCTAGAGAAAATGAGCTTTGCCCTAGGGACGGCTGACAATCAATTTGTCCTCAAAAGCGATGCACAGAACAGAGATGACTATATTTGCTCTGAAGCAGACAGTAGCGCATCATCTCTCAAACGGTTCATGTGTGTGTACGTGTTTCTTGGATACGAAGAAAGTATTTGATAGGGTGAATCACTGGCCGCTTTTCAAAAAGTCCTTAGACAGAGGGGCCCCACAGCCTATTGTTGGCTTACTGAAATTCTGGTACCTATAGGAATCACGAGTGCTGTGTACGCTGGGGGAAGTCATTCTCCGAGGGCTTCCGTACATCTAATGAAATCCGACAGGGTGGGCTTCTCTCACAGTTGCTTTTTAACATATATATTGATGACATTCAACAGGCTTAATGGTAGTGGAGTTGGGTGTTTCATGGGCAGGCGCTGCATTAATGCAATCAGTTACGCTGATAATATGGTGCTTCTTGCTTCACATCACAGTTCTCTCCAAAAGCTAGTGTCCATATGAGATGATGAAGCTCAGAAGCTTGATATTGTGTACAACACGAATAAGACTGTGTGTATATTGCTTGAACCTCGATGCAACAAGCAGTACAGGATTAGGCATACATACGAAGCGGCGTGAAGTTATCCTATGTCCCCAGCTTTGTGTATTTGGGACATCTCATTGAGGAAAACTTGATGATTGCGCAGATATTGGACGACAGGTTAGACGCCTAAATGCTACAGGCAATCAGATATTACGGCAGTTTAATAGATGCTCCCTGAATGTGAAGATTCAGCTGTTTAAAACTTATTGCTATCCAATATATGGTAGCTAACTTTGGGCCAAATTCACTACACAGGCCATCAGTAAGTTGCGTGTTGCGTACAATACATATTCCGGCGGTTGGTGGGTGTGCCCAGATACACAGATGCTAGTGAAGCGTTTGCGTCGTATGACGTAGAGTGTCTCAATATTCCTGCTCGTAAATGTGCATATAGCCTGCAGATGAGAGTACAAAATTCTGATAACTCAATGCTCCAAGGGATATGCTCTAATCCAAGTTATCAGAGTTCGGCTCTCAAGCAGCGGTGGGTTAAGATACTGTATGTAGGCCACGACCTCCATGATCGGAATGACCTGTAGCTGATGTGCCTATTACCTGCTACTCTAAGCTTCCATTTCGCTGCACACAGACGTGAGCTGATTTATCTCTGTCTTCCTACTGTACTATTTCCGTTTGCCTCTTGAGGTTTTAATTGCTCGAGGTACGGTAGGACTATACTACTATACTGTATGTGAGCCTGTTGATATGTTGGTGACTGAGCTCTGGTTGCAATTTGTATTATAACCATTGTTACAAGCCCCTTGACCAGGCTAGTTATCATGAAACTGTGTGTCTCCATCACACTGTACAGGGGTAATCTGGTAAGTTGTCTGTACGAACGCAGCAAACAGTTCATACTCTCTTGTCGATTACCTCTGCTCTTGTGTGAGAACGAGTTTCTCAATGCCATGCGTGTCTGCAGGTGTAGGCTGAGTGTATCTATTTATTCTCATTGTGCGTTGCCCCCAATATTCGTGACTGGGCCTAATCATTAGTTTGAACTTTGGCTACTTAGTACTTTTAAGCGTATTTTGTGACCGTATTGTGTTCTTAATAAAAGTTATTTATTACTATTTAATAGGGAAAAGATGGGGCGGATGGATGCTTCGAATCTTTCGTCACAAAAGCAGAAAGAATGCCCAAGGCAACAATGATGCACAGACTAGCATGCCGCTTACTTATCTGGGGGCCAAACCGAAGCAAAAACCTAGGTCGTGAAGCCGTCCACAGATCATTCACTGTTCAAATTAGAGGCCGGTATAGGCTTAACCCTCACGAACACCACGTCCTAGGCCACATGTACTCAGTCTAACAAGGGAAATTAGAAAGTTTTGCAATTGCATACTTACGTCTCAAAATTCTGGAATGACTAGTGGACCAGTGCGTAAAAAATTCAAGCAATAATCGGTATTTTTTAATAACATAGGCCGTTGCGGAATCTTCTCTGAACTGCTTCATTCTCTTAATTGATCCATAGTCGTGCTGTCAACCTTAGGTCCTCTTTTCTATGACTTGCCGTTTCCACATTTTCCCGCTCACGCTTATCAGCAGTCACTTCTGTAGCCTTTTTGCTTCAAGTCTTTCTTGCCTGTATCGCATAGACGATTCATCTCTCTCTCCATTCGTAGTAAGTCTGCGCTCTTGAGACTGTAGTAGTCTCGTACTTCTTATACGTTCCCTATCTTCCTTCTAAATTAGACGTGCGTCTTCAATATAGTGAGGCAGAAGTAAATCTTGAGTAAAACACTGCAATAAACTTGAATGTAACTCCAGCCAGCTAGTATACAATACATGCAAGCGTTCCGTAGCAATGATACGGTCTTGCGAACTCAAATTTCTGCTTCACGGAAGTGTTGATATTTTTGGGCTATGAAAATTCGCACCGTCAGAGAACGGCTGTGAGGGATGATGAGCGTGATCTGGAGCTGGAGGAACACATGGTAATGGACAGAAATACATGGAATAGCAAGATCTGCTTCAGCGACCCCTTTGAATAGGGATAATACAACTGTAGAAGAAGAAGAAAAAGGAAAAAGACAGTAAGCTAGAACAAAATGTTATCTGCTGCCTCGGAAGAATCATCATCTCGTTAGTGCTCCGTTAGTCATCTGCCGAATTTACGCGTCGTGACCGGAGAGAAAAAAGTTATCAAATCGTACTCCAAAAGCTACATACATATTATTCCGATTAAAAAAAAAGTGTATCAAGCAACACGTGTCTTCAGATAAAGATACAAGGTTCAGCCTTCCCTATCTTCTGCAACCTGGTCATCGATTCACAAAATCTGCAGCCTGGACTATTTTTCGCCTATCTATTGAGTTAAGAGCGTGACACGAAAGATAAATATAATATATAAAACACACGACGGAGTTTCTTATATTGTGTTGATTACTCCAAGTACTCATACATGAGCGGATCCTCACCAGATGTCCAGACCTTGTATATATAAGATGCAAATTTGAAACACGGCAGGTATAACAGCTGCAACTAACTGTTCTAATCGTTTACTCGTTCGACATCCAACCCGTTCAGCAAAATATGCCACGACATATCCAAATATCGATGTCACGACAATAACCAAATTCAAAAGCTTGCAATCGACTCCTTCCAACAAATTGTACCAGGCAAACAAGCTATAAGCGGGTTCGTGCACTGTGGAGACAACTCGCTGCTCGCTATCCCGCTTCTCACAAAATCTCACAGTTTCTCGTCCCACTCTCCTCGCCTACGCCTAAACTCATGCCTGCACCAATGCCCAAACCAACGCAACACACCCACTCCCCTCGCCTACACCCACGCCTGCACCAATGCCCAAACCAACGCAACACACCCACTCCCCTCGCCTACACCCACGCCTGCACCAATGCCCAAACCAACGCGACACACTCACTCCCTCGCTTACGCCTACACCAATGCCCAAAATAACGCGACACACCCACTCTCCTCGCCCACGCCTACACACTCATGCCTGCACCAATGCTCAAACCAACGCAACACACCCACTCTCCTCGCATACACCCACGCCCGCACCAATGCCCAAACCAACGCAACACACCCACTCCCCTCGCCTACACCCACGCCTGCACCAATGCCCAAACCAACGCAACACACCCACTCCCCTCGCCTACGCCTACACCCACGCCCGCACTAATGCCCAAACCAACGCAACACACCCACTCTCCTCGCCTACGCCTACACC
>LQNS02276481.1:1231184-1244061 GCA_001587735.2 Parhyale hawaiensis | reverse complement strand
GACACCAACCTTCTAATATGCGGCTCAAAAGTGAGCTTCCCATCAAAGACGACACCTTGAATCTCCAATGAGCTAGACTCCTGAAGCAAAATGTCACCAATCTCTAGTTGGAGATGCTGCGGTAAAAGTGTCCGAGACCGACTGACAATCATCGATTTGGTCTTACTGTCATTCAGCTTCATACTCCAGGCCGAGCACCATGCACTAATGCGCGACACACAAGTCCCTTTTCAGAGACTGAGCGACAGGAGTTATATTCCCAATGCCCAAACCAACGCAACACACCCACTCCCTCGCCTACGCCTACACCCACGCCCGCACCAATGCCCAAACCAACGTAACGCAACCACTCCCTCGCCTACGCCTACACCCACACCAACGCCCAAACCAACGCAACACACCCACTGCCCTCGCCTACGCCTACACCCACGCCCGCACCAATGCCCACAACCAATGCGTTAAACCCACACAAAGACAGAACCTGATTGAACTTTCGCCAATTTACATCCATTTCCACGTTACTTCTACTGACAAAATACTAGGGCAACGACCAATCAACATTTAAAGAAGTGTTTTTGTAATACACGGGTGTCTGTTCTGGCTAACGGGCGCTGATGTGTACGGTAGGCATCGAAATAAGTCGGCATTGCCAATAAGTTATTCTGAATAACCTGAGTTGCGAACTCCTAGTACAGAGATCGTTAAAACACGTCCATAATATAATCCCGGCCTTTGGAAAAACAGCAAGAGAAGACGACCCAGCCAATATTTCAAGACTAGTTCAATAGAGCTCTTAGAAGCGACAGCGGAAGGAATTTAAAGAGGTCGTAAGGTGACCCAGCAAGAGGCAGAAGTGGAGGGACCCGAGGAGGTCCCGTAATTTGGCCGTAGCGGCCACCGTTAATACGGCTGCTCATTACAGCTGCAGGCCTGAGGCCCTTACGGCGACCAAAAGTTTTTAGTGCAGCAATGCGACGGACTTGAGAGCAACACTGTGAGACGCGGGTGCTCGCGAGAGAGACGCGGGTGCGCGCGCGAGAGAGACATGGGTGCGCGCGAGAGAGACATGGGTGCGCGCGTGAGAGAGACATGGGTGCGCGCGTAAGAGACATGGGTGCGCGCGTAAGAGACATGGGTGCGCGCGTAAGAGACATGGGTGCGCGCGAGAGACACATGAGTGCGCGCGAGAGAGACGCATGTGAGTGCGAGAGAGACGCGGGTGCGTGCGAGAGAGACGCGGGTGCGTGCGAGAGAGACGTGGGTGCGCGCGAGAGACACATGAGTGCGCGCGAGAGAGACGCAGGTGAGCGCGAGAGAGACGCAGGTGATAGCGAGAGAGACGCGGGTGCGGGCGTGAGTGTTCGAGGCGTGGGTTCGTGTGTACGATGAGCACGTGTGCGATGAGCACGTGCGCGTGTGCGAGACGCGGATGTGCGCGTGTGCGAGACGCGGATGTGCGCGTGCGAGACGCGGGTGCGGGCGTGCGTGTGCGAGGAGCACGTGTGCGTGTGAGACGTGGGTGCGCGTGTGAGACGTGGGTGCGCGTGTGAGACGTGGGTGCGCGTGTGAGACGTGGGTGCGCGTGTGAGACGTGGGTGCGCGTTTGAGACGCGGGTGCGCGTTTGAGACGCGGGTGCGCGTGTGAAACGCGGGTGCGCGTGTGAAACGCGGGTGCGCGTGTGAGACGCGGGTGCGCGTGTGAGACGCGGGTGCGCGTGTGAGACGCGGGTGCGCGTGTGAGACATCAGTGCGCGTGCGACACGTGACAGCATTGTAACACGCAGCACTGGAGATAATTTTAGAGAAAGAGAGCTGAACGATGGAAGTGTGTATTTCTATGGCTATTTGTGTATTTCAACGTAAAAAACTTGCTCAAGTTACACACAAGAATCACTTTAGCGTACATAAAATTCATATATATGTCAATATGAAAACTGGCACACGAATTGTATCATTATTCAGTGAATATTATTAAGGCATTCCTGGTTTAAGCCTCTTTACCTTGAGCTCGCACCGTGATCTTAGAAAGGGAAGAAGCAATGATAACGGACCTATATAATACGTCGAGAAATCTCGGGAACAAGCCTGTCAACACCTCCACCCCTATGAATGTGGACACACACAACGCGGGAAAGTGAAGGGAGAACAGAATAAAATCACCCTAACAGTAGTACGGAAATGAAAGGGAGCACTGTGGGCACGACAGAAAGACTTCCCGAAGGCCTAGCTAAGGCAGATAGCCATTATGGCGCTTCCCAGTTATGGCACGCGACTTCCCCCTATTGTGGAGACCTCAATGTAGTAGTATGGTAGTAGTATGGTAGTAGTATAGTAGTAGTTAAGCCTCCCTAATTACAAAGCTTTTCTAAGAGAGGAAAAGGAACGGGCATATAATATGACGATAGACACGCGGAACCTATGCACGAAGGTGTTCCCACACAAGATCAACGTGCATGGAAACAGCAAGTAGGGAAAGAAGAGGAAGAACAGACGAAAATAAAACCAGCAGGAGTATGAAAACGAAAGGAAGTAAAGTGGACACGAAAGACAGACGCCCCGAAGGCGTAGCTACTGGCTAAGGTAAGCTACACAAGCCCCCTGGGGTCGCTGCTCCCATCACATAGGATGGGCGAACCTAAACTACCTAACCCATGGCGTATGGAGCATCCTATGCCACCCCCCCCCAGGGGGAAACAATGAAAAACTACAAATGGACCTACTAAATATTGCTGCACTGACAGGGTCATAGCAAAAAGTTAGGACAATTACGGTTTCAAATATTCACTAAATTTCACACCCCCCCCCCCTCTTCTAAAAAAAATTAAAAAACTGGCAGTAGGAACGNCCCCCCCAGGGGGAAACAATGAAAAACTACAAATGGACCTACTAAATATTGCTGCACTGACAAGGTCATAGCAAAAAGTTAGGACAATTACGGTTTCAAATATTCACTAAATTTCACACCCCCCCCCCCTCTTCTAAAAAAAATTAAAAAACTGGCAGTAGGAACGGTAAGGCTTTAAATTTCTTCGTCCCCCGACCAGAACTGTCACACTGTCGCTGAACTGCGTATAAAAGACGATCAATGGGCGAGACGAGGACTAGGAACTTCGTCATCATTTGTCTCAGAAAAAAAGTAGCCAGGAAGCACGCTATCCGCACCAGCGGACGGCTGTAAATGCGGACGTACCACAGCATTACGAAGCCGCAATCCGCTCAAACGAGGGCCTCCAAACAACGCTGCAGTGTATTTACGACCATTGCGTCCCTTTGCTTATTCAATTATTTTCCACATAATGAGCGATAAATTGGCATCTCCGGTAATTTAATAGACCAAAGAAATTGTCTATTCTTCACTCCCATTACATTACTGTCGGCTGATATGTATTTAGCTTATTTGCAGCCGTTCGTTTACTGTTGTTCATTAACTTAATAAAAGTTAACAATTATTGCCAGGAATTAAAACATTAAAACAACATACCTCTAAGCATTCGCTGTTCTCAGATCACTATTCATAGTTTCGGCAAAATTGAGGAACTAGGACAGAACTTTATACGGGAAAGTTTTGTATATGGGCAGCGTATATAACTATATATATACATATATATATATATGCTAGGAGAGTTTTCAAAAGTCTTCAGGGTTTTATGTTTAATATACCCCTAGCATGAATATACCTGGGTGTCAACGTATTACATATATATATATATATACGTCCTACGGTTACCAGTTTGTTCTTGCTCTTGTATGAAACCTACGGGCCCACATAGATTACTGATAATAATACGCACTCCACAAAGTACCTGGGTGCTCAGCCAGTCGACTGTTGATCTTAGAAGAACCAACTTAAGTTGTTAGAGTGTCCAACAAATTTTTATCACCCGCGAAGGAAGTGAGAGAGATGATGATGTTTTCGTTGAAGATTTAAGAATATATATTTGAATATATATCTGTCCACCCAATAAGTGGTCGAAGAAGTTCAGCAATCTTCATAATTTTTTGTAGTGAGTTTGGTGGGTTGACCTAGATGTGACCCATGCCAAAAAAACTAGGCCTAGCTGGCCACAAAAATGACTGTGTTGAATTTTCTCTATTGGGGCAAATTTGCCTCCACCGCAGCAGATCGTCTGAGCACGGGTCGTTCTATTATTTTTCCTATGCCATTTTTGAAGAGGGATTGTTGCTGCTACTGCGGGGGTTTGTCTTATGCCACAGGGGAGTTCTAGTTTGTTCAAAATAGGTATAATGGACACTAATATGACCATTTATGCCAAAAAACAAATATTTATAGAAATAATTATGTTATTCTAATATCTTTTAGGAATGGCATTAGTCCTCACAGGGTTAATTAGACCAGCCTGCTGTGCAGCGAACTCAAAGCAAGGCTGTACAAGCAACAGCTTAGGGGTCTACCCGGTNCTACCCGGTGTGTCCAGGCACCGCATGTAGTATCAATTTGCAGGGCTCAGGGACGGGATGTTCAACACATCGTTACGTGAACGCGGCGCACAGTTGTTGCCGTAACACCGCTTCCGTGCAACTTAGAAGTTGTGACCGCATGCTTAAAATATTTAGAAGGTTCACTTCGCTAGATTTAATCTTAAATATGCAGTCGTAAATGCCACTAAGTAAACTGCTGTTTAACTAAAATAACAATAAAATAATTAATGAAGACAACAATATTGTATAATTTTGAGCTTTTCGCTCTATTAGAGTTGGATTCATGATAATAGCAATGTGTTCGGTGCACCTACAACCCTCAGCCTATAAGTATTTCATCAGACGACAGAATGAACTAATTCAATGCTTCAAGGTATTCATAGTTTATGATGCTGCACTCAATGCCTGTTTGCATTTCTGAAAATGATCCCCGTCCGGAATAAGCTGAAAAGAGACTTTAATAATTATAAGCACAGACTGGGTAATTACCTTCATTTACTAGCTATTTATAAGAGTCATTCTCATCAATGCACTTGCTGCAAAATAAATGCTAATGCTCAAGACAGACAGCCGTTACGTAAATGGCATATTACGCCCGCTACAGACAATAGGCTTTCGTCCTATGGTTTCACTTCACAGCGTTCGAATGTGTTGCTGTGCTGCGCATACAACAAAAGCGAGCACCGCTTTCTGAGACAACGTTTACTAAAAAATTGAAAAGACACAAGACGCTGCACTATTTATACATGCCAAGCCAGGCTTAGCCAGCGCATATGACGGTAAACATTTTATTGAACCTATTGGTTGACCCACAGTTGTGTTTGCAAGGACAGCACGAAGCATTCGAACCCGGTGAAGGGAAAACACAGTTATGCCGTATAAAATGAGCAACGCATTTCAAATTGTAATATGACATTTTTTAGCTCAAAATTTTTATTATTGTTTATCATATGAGATGAATACTGCGAAACAAGAATACATAATATTATCCAGAACTGTGCTACTTCATTAGTTTCTATTGGGTTAAAACTGATTGCCCACTGGTGTTAATCCAGAATATAATGATAAATCTTGTCCCTTGCATTAGCTGGTATTTTTATGACGATGACACACCCTAGTCAAAAGAACGAGTACAGTCATTTTTTCGTCCGAAAGTTATGTTGAACTCTTGAAACACATCTTTGAGATTGCCAACAAATGGTGTGAAAATGTTTACCGTCAGTTCAGTTTCCTCCACAAGTGCCGTTAGTTGCTTTCGGACATATTATATCTGGTGGGATTTACCACTGAAACTTCGTTGCAAGTGTGTGCTATTTACATTTAAATAGGCACAGTAACATTCAGATGAAAAGATGACGATACTCGTTCTTTTGACTAGCGTACGGCATATGAATTATAAGTTGTAGCACGAAAACTGGCACAATCGGAATGTGAACGGCTGCAGCTGCGATCATTTCCCTTGTAATAAATTGTAGCCTATTGTTCCCTCATCACTAGAGTTTGGATTTTTTTTTTTTATTTTTGGGTGGAATCAAGTTATCCATTTATTGCATTAAAACCCAAGGAACGACAGATAGAGCTGAAACAAGAGCATCAACATGAGTTTCTCACACACCGACACCGATCAGTTGTTGCTCCAATGTTTACATAGCGAGCCCTACCTGCATTTGTAACGCGCTTTCCTATTGGCTGAGCGAGCCTCACGGCAATTTTTCAGCATGCACTCGTAGAAGCCTTTACATTCACGCAAAACTGCTGTGAACATCTCTACGTACGATTGACGCAGAGAAACGTTAACGTAGTCATTTACGTTTGAAATTGAGCCGTAACTTTACGCATACTTGGCGAACTTTTAAACATTCGGGCCCAGTGGTTGTCAGAGGGTTGTAGCAGAGGTGCGACATGCTGCAAGCTGTGGGTATCCCCGGGTATTCTAGCTACAACCATGTAGCGGAAATTTCTCCAACGCGTATTAGATTAGATTTATCGGTCATAGTGCATAAACTGCACTTCTGGATTTTTGACATTCTCGACAATAGTGTAAGATGAATTCGTGTCTAACAGTGTTAACAATCATATTTCAGATGGGGGATATCCATTTGTGAAGTTATCAACAATGTATTCACTGAAATTAATATGCAAGATGATTAAGAGCATTTCTCTGACAGGCGATGTACGTCCGCCATCTTCCCCTTTCCTGCGTTACCACATAAACAATCACAATCACGCCCGTAGGAAGTTCTGTAATACGGTGGTTTGTCATGGCGTTTGGTGGTTGTAGTGAACAACGTTGGTTAATAAATAATTAAAAAAATATACAAAAATAGTGATGCTGCTGACGCTATTTTCATTCGTCACGGAGTGTTGCCAATTGTAATGAAGTGATGATACTGCCCAACGCCCGAATACAGTGACCCTGATGATTAAAGCTGTTAAAGAGGTAAGTGTGATTTTATTTATTTTAATCTGCTTCAACGTGGCTCTTACTCATAAGGTTAGGTAGGCAAGGACTGGTTCTGCTAATATCCTTTGAGAAATATATATGTATACCTACCAATCTAGTGCAGATAAAGCTGTTGCTATATGGATATTAGCTGAACCAGTCCTTGCCTACCTAACCTTATGGGTAACAGCCCCGTTGTAGCTCAAAAAATGTTTCCCCCACCCAAAATGTTCATTTTAGTATACCAAAATACTAATACAACTGCAAAATTTCTTAGAAATGTCAAAAATCCAGAAGTGCAGTTTATGCACTATATGACCGATTTATCTTCGGCTGTGCACTGGCTAGGAAATATATGTTTACACAACATGTTTAGAAATGTAACCATATTTAAAAGCTGAAACGGACACAAATTTTTTGCTATCTGATGCAAAATACCAAGAGCTATCCGGTGGGACATCATTTCTCTTTGTTTTAATAAACAAAAAGATATGTTGGGTTCGCAAGTTAAGGCTTCACTGGGCAAAGGAAACTGTATCATTTCGTGCTTATGGATTCACCGTTGTACTGTAGGTAGATGTGTGACTTAATTATTCACTACTGTTGAGCATGCTACTACTAATTTGATTTCGAGTCTCCCTATCCACATTTTGGGTTATGATCCAGAGAACGGAAAAAAGAGGGGCAAGGAGTATTCCGAACGGAAAGTAGAACCCATGCATGAGGGTGTTCAGTTCCTTCGTTGGATCACTGCGCATGCGAATCGTACAAAACCGGGATCAGAGAAGAGAGAATGATCAAAGGTATAAGAATATAAGCGTTCGAACAATACCATTTCTACGAAAAAAGGACGTACGTTTTAGTTGGTTAAGACGTAACTCATAAAATGGTAACTGTATAGGATCCCTGAATGTAGTGTTTATTTTTTCTCGGTATTTCATCATCAAAACTAATATAGATGACCTCACATGAGCCGAGCAAGAGGAGCTCTATAGCTATCTATATATTTGCGCGTTGCAAGCGACTGTGTTTCCTTGAAATTTATGCACAGTGCCAGGCCGAGGCCACCGAGACACAAGGCCTGTTCAAGGCCGTGTGACATCACGAAGAGGAGGCCAATGTTTTGAATGTCCGCCGTCCGCCATAATGTGTTTAGCCGTTGAGCGTGCAACAATGATCACTTTACAAAAACAAAATTTTCCAATATTACAGCATATATTTTTTTGTGTGTCTCGGTGGCCTCGGCCATGCCCGATAGTCCTTTTCCGCTCAATCACAAGTACGCACATGCTATAAAGTAGATCTTTATATTGTAGTATTATCACCAAAGTACCAGCAGGACACACACCGTTTTCATGTACATTTAGGCATTCTCCTACTTTACTGAAGATACGTGACAATAGAGTAGTGGAAAGTACAAAGCTGCGTAGCGGATGGTAGTTTCGTGCCAGTTCTCATAGAAAACAGTGCGTAGATATTGAGCGGTAACTGCGCTGTGTGTGCGAAAATCTATCCAGCACCATTAATTAGAAGCTCACCTAATCCGGCGTATGCTCAACACTCCCAAAACATCGAAAAGAACTTCTTGCAGGCAGTATGTAGCTACTCGTGTTCCACTACGACCACATCATCCTACAGAACATTTCTTCTGCCCATAGTTTTCAAAACAACACCGTTCAAAACCTCTCCCTTGCCTCTAGAATTCAAAAAACTTCATTGACACCATACATAGCCTCTCACCTGCCCCTAGAATTCAAAACAACTCCAACAACACCCTGCAGAACCTCTCACCTGCCCACAAGTACCCACATCCACTTGCTCAGCACACAACCGAATCCATTAGACCGTCCAAGATTCGCCTGTAGCACCTTTTACGCCGCCTGCCCCCGCCAAAATAAATGGTCCTAATTGATGGGGACACACAGCCCCTCCACGCCATTACCTCGATTGATTCGCCCCAACTACAGCCGCTTTGGGTCTCTTAAGCGCTCTAGTCCTTGCTGCTGCGAAGCACTTACGCATTATTTAAGCAACTTTCGATGGATAGTCCCGGGGGACAAATGAAGCAGCAAGGCCGGTCGAGTCAATTTGATTACTTGGTTGTCTACACTGCACTTAGTAACGGACAGGAAAAGATACAATTATCGGTTAAATGGCTTACACGTGGAGAATGGCAACAGCTTGCATGGAAAATTGCTATATAAACATGGCACACGGTTTCCGAGCAATGGCATTCTCGTAAATTGGCGCTACTCTGACAATTTCTACGAACATACTAGACTAGTGCAAAAAGTACATCGGGTTCTTTGCACTAGCAACTAATTCAAATGTCAAAGTTAAGATAGACCTTTTCATTCTCTGAATACATCAAAAACTTGAAACTTGTCTTATTTCATGCGTTCTTTGAGACTCGTTAGACATTACACAGGTGTTTCTAGAAAAGAAAAAGGGAAGAATACGTACTATGTTTAGAAAACGGAAGAGCAATGTCATGTGAGGTGAACCACTGCTCATCGAAGTGGGAACTTTGTCAAGAGGTAGAACAAAAACACGATCGTTGGTTGATGTTTCGTGGAATTAAAACAAGATACAGATAACATACAGCGGCCAAACGCAACTAATCTAACCCTAAATTAAAAAAGTAAATCCTAACAAATGTAACACAATGGTAATATACCTCCGTGGAACGTAACTAGTATGACATGATGGCAGCATGCGACGGCAAAACCTAACTAATCTAAAAAGTTATGCCCCCTTCTTTCGTGCAGCTGTAAACTGCCCCTGAAGAATGTCTGCCATAAAACGCATTACAACTTGATGTTAGAATTAATGAAACTCGACAGCCTGCTTGCACGCCGCTGCACTAGAAAGAGAGTCAATCGATGCCTAAATTATAGGTCTAGAACTGTTCAGAAACTGAATGACCACCTTCCTATTATTATTACCATTATCGCATAATTTAGTCACTGTATCCAAATGGACGACCCGTCCAGTGATACAAGAAACCTATAATTTTATCTAATATTGAACAACTACATTGCAGCCCATTGAATTTATGTATAAGGAAGTAAAATATGCTTTGCAGTAACTGATTTCAATCTTCTGAATTTCTATCTGGCGTACTTCCACTGACAGAATCGGGGTGTAATAATCCCTGGACAGAATCAACTAGCAGCTATTTAAAGGACTCTGAGTACACCAAGCTTTACATCGAACTAGTCATCGCCAGTTAGTGATATTAACGCAGCAGGACCAAGTGATGGGCCTGCAAACATCCTTTAAAATCTGTAAATAAAGCATCTCTTATCAGTTATCTCCAATACATTAGCGGTGATTAACGGCGTGGCTTGTAGTGTTATAGGTAACCACCTAATCGGAAATTTATAGGCATTTATCCGATGTTATCGGATACCGCTCACTATTTACCCATAGGCAGCCGATAAATGCCTATGATTTACCCATAAGCAGCCGATAAATACCTATGAACTTCCGATTGGGCACGAAGAAGCATCCATTACAAAGTAAAACAGGAAACAAAAGCTATAAATTACCGAGCGGCAGACGAACTGCCTGGGCTGTGTTTTGAGAACACGCCTCAGTTCAGGAAGACCACCAATCATAATAAAAAAAATTATGATAGTAGAAACGTAACACGTCTTGACCTCAAAGCTAAGCCACGTAATAGGCTACACAGAGGCCTCTATACGAGCGTGGTTCCCTACAGCCCGAAAAGGCGAGTCTACCAATTCATGATTAATTTAAATCTCCGTAGTAGCTGCAAATGGTGTTTATTAATTCTCGGTATTGACGGGATCTCTAAAAGCCACCACCAGTATCAAAGTATTGATTAGTAAATTAAGCGCATTTTTTTCTGGATATGTGGACAGCATATTTAAAAGTCCTTCTAAAATCAGTAGTGTTTTATTTACGTTCTGAATTATACTGAAGGCAAGCTTAGGTGATTAGATAAAGTGTTTTCTATGAGCTTCTATCAAAATTTTTCGCTAGAGCAGAGTTTTCGTACCGAAAGGGTTAACCCTTTACCGGAGACTGGCGGCTGAAAAATACTTTTGTACGAATAGCTTCAACGAAGTCACCATATTGGGTCACTTACTCGATCATCGTTTAAAGAAGAAGAAAGTATATGACACGGAGTTTGTTGACAGTACCGTGGAACCTGTGCACGAATGTGTTACGCACTATATAGGGCCAGCACTGATCGGGACAGTACTTAGGAAAGAAGAGAACGAAAAGGACAAAACTCCATTTAAGGGCCCTAGAACAATAGGGGCGTAAGCGACACTTTTGAAAATATACTGGAAAGACACTTAAAGACAATGCACTGGTGTGTAGCAAGGTACAAAATAATCGGCTTACATACGATTCTCGATTATTTCTATTCGGATTTACGCCTTTCTGACTTCACAGAACGACAGGTCTCAATCTGTACTATCCGATGGTACAAAAAACTACTTTTGAAAAACCCTGTCGTTTACGCCCCTATCGTTCTAGGGCCCTCATTTGAAGTATACAATAATAGTAAACCATTTACTTCTCATATGGATGCTGTGTCCAACGAGGTTAGGGTACAGCACCCTGAGGTTTTCTTGTCTAATGCTTGCATAAGAATAATACTAAACAATAGCATCAGAGAAATAAATATTTGGTTTGTTGTGTTTAAGCCTACTGGTATAATGCCTACACGGTATTAACCCTATCTGTTACCAATGTTTTTCAGCCGCTTGAGCGTCAGGGCGGTACAAATTTGTACCACTCCATAAAAAATGCCTATAACTTTATGAATATCAGAGTGTTTTTCTTCATAGTCTCGAAGTCATTTATTGAACTATTCTTTCGCCTATTTAATTAAAAAATTTATGCCTCAGAGTAGTTTTAATATCAATTAAATTCGAATATAAAATATATCTCCGGACAGTACAGGGTGAATACTCCGGCAGCACATCTGCCGCAATTTCCATACTTTCACAAGCTGAACGTATAGTCGCTCCTATTTCTCATTTCTAGCCTTGTTGCTGTGTTTTACTGATAATTTTGAAAATTCTTTTTTATATAAAAAGAAAATCTACACGGAAATGTTATCATCTAAATTTCTGAAAGATTTATATTTATCTAGATTTCTGGCTGTCATGTGCGGGTATATTAGAATTTTATTGATAGTTTTGTTCAATTAGGAGAAGTCACGGAATTTTGGGCGCTGAATATCACTGGGAGCAGAACTGTGAACGAAAAACGGCAGGGCGGTACAATTTTGTACCGCCTTGGAGCAGATAGGGTTAATGAGAAGATGTTGACACTCTTTCCCGTCGAGGGTAACGTCTGTTACAACAAAAGAGGAAGAAGTATGACAATGCAATTAGAAAATGAAATTGGGAAAGAAAGCAAAGCCATCAAGAAAGCAACGTCACGAAGGCAGTACAGCTCTTTGGACTCCAGCCTTCCATAGTAAGAGAACAATTTCTCATGCAGACTATTGAAGTGGAGACTTAATAAAGCTCGGCAGGGAAGTACTAAAGATGTGGAACCATTTGGACTGGTCGATGATGAGGAGCTCGTCCGTCTCACCGCTGATCGCCTCTGACAAATTGGTCATCGATGAGCTAAAGTACGGCGGAATGCAACACTAACGCACGACGGGCCTGTAGTGTTTACTGCCACTGATCAACTATTACTGAAGCAATTATAGCGTTAGGGAATGACGGCCAGCGTGCACAGCTGCAGGTGTGAGGGGTGAAACTCTCTACGCAGCAGTACGTGCTCGCAATAAAATTGTTCATGGCAGCACGCAAGTGGTAACACGCTAAAGTAGCGCCCTTAATTGTGGTGCAAATGTCGACAGCAGCAGTCACACTGGGCAAAATGCTTGACAAAAGCAGTCAAATAGGGCAAAATGCTTGACAAAAGCAGTCACACATTGGGCAAAATGCTTGACAAAAGCAGTCACACATTGGGCAAAATGCTTGACAAAAGCAGTCA
>LQNS02276481.1:1176190-1216104 GCA_001587735.2 Parhyale hawaiensis | reverse complement strand
ATGATAAAAATGTCCATTTCCAATATGGCTGTGTAATATCACGTTTTTAAGAAAACCTTCACACATGCGACAGTTTCTAGTCATTCTTTTTATAGCTACGAATTTTGGCAAAAGAACAACATCAGTGACCATGTTGTAAACACGATTCTGTTGGAGGTAGAGTTGTGAGAAACCGCGCGACGACTTTTTCATTCGGCAATTGAGACATTACCCTATTTGAGTTATGCTGCAACAAACGTTATGACAAATATAGGTCAAACATACAAATGAACCAACTGATCTGCAACAAAATTTAATAATTTTTGTCTTTTAACATTAATAACAACTCCTGTAAATTTCATAAAGATCAATTCAGAACTTTTTGAGTTATTGCGCTTACAAGCATAAAATAAATCACAGCAATAAACACACGAACGAATCAACAGATCATTCAAAAAATTTGGTCATTTACTCTTCGTAATAAACCTAATAACTCATGTAAATTTCATGAAAATCCGTTCATAACTTTTTGAGTTATGGCATTGACAAAAACGAGGCAGACAAACAAACGGATGAACTGATCTTCACCAAAAGTTAATCATCTGTTTCTTCTAACATACCGACCTAATAATCCCTATGAATCTCATCGAAATCCATCAATAACTTTTTAAGTTTTCTTGATGACAGACAGAATAACAGACAGATAAACCGGAGGAAAACATAAATTTCTTGGTGGTGGTAATTAGTATATGGGCTCAGCTATTAGCCTAATTAACTTAACCCTATGGCCCATCCTATGCTCCATGAGGGGTAAAGGTCAATTCAACAACCAAATACCGAAATCTATATGAAATGAGAAGGATGAATGTCGCTCCAGTATCAACGTAATTCACCGTTGTGATTTATTCAATCAATCAACTTTATTAGGTACTCACAGGAGTGCTACAATAGTTATATTAAACATAGCTTATCACTAGACTTAAATTAAATACAGAGATCGCTTAATAGCCTTAGTACACGTTACACAGCATCCCGGCTCATTGTTTGGCCTCTGTTTGGTAAGAGTATGCGCTGCCATCGGCTATACATATTTGACAGTCTGTAGCAAGGGCCATCACAGACCAGTACGGTAGGAACACATAGCAGGAGCAGCGGTCACTCGTAGTCCAGTTTTACTCGTATAGTCGTATTCAAGTGTTCATGCGTCACACCTGTTCACGAGTTTTACGTGTTCCAAGTATTACACGTGTTCACGTGACACTGCATTTCTCTTATCTCGTGCCTATGCCCTGAGCTAGTGACAAGGGCCGTCATAAAATGCAGGCAAAAAATAATTACTTCAGCTTTGTCTTCTGTTTTCTCGTAGAGTGGTTACGCTCAAAAAAATATGTTTCCCTTTTCCTTAGTTGGTCTTTTACTAATTTAGACACAAGCTCAGAGAAAATGGAAGTTTGGCAGCGGGAAGGAAGAGAAATTTAGCAGCGTCCGTAGCTGCCGCACAGATTCTTCACGTTACCCAGTGCTTAGGTTTAAACTGGCAAGCACTGGGTCATTTCTTGAAGAGGAAATTAATGTTTCCTTTGAAGTATTGGATAGGGCAACGCAGAGACCAACCCAGCAACCAACCAACCTACCAACCAACAAACTGTGTGTTACTATAGCATAGCATTACAAACTGTCAGCTTTCGTTGATGATGCCAGCAATGTTTTTCGAATACTATGGCAAGCTTTTTTTTTTAGCTTTTAGGTTTACCGTGATGCTATTCTTTGCCACTTCTATTGTAGTTAATATAAGGCTGGGAGCCCTGTTAGACCGTCCAACTAAAATCTTTTCGCTTCTCTTCTATGTTTAGCAATTTCTGTAATATCCTCAAAATCTATGAATTTTACGAGGCTTATTAGGCGTACATGTAAAGTTATGAAAACTAATGCAGTATTTGATTACAGCACCGCGCTTTATATATTTTTATGCGAAAAAAAATACATGAGCAGCTGCTATTCCGTCGATCAATGCAAGGTTATACCTCATGCAGCAGTAATAATTTTTTTATAGTAAAGGCAGAATCTCTGGCCAAAATTGCATTCTAAATTGCAATGTGCACGTCAGTTTCCACGAACTTTAAACAAAAATATCACCGCACCAGCGAGTCTTTTCCCACAGCTGTTGTATTTAACAGCAAAATACCGACAAGAAACAAAATACAGAGCTTCACGTTAGAGACACCTCTGGACCAAGTCAGCTTATGAACTATTTTCTATATAAATTCCAAATAAATTCCAAAACGTTTACCAATTCCCAGCAAAACAAATATTTAGAGATGAAATACTTTTAGAATATAAATTCCGGCATGTTAATATCGAGCGGATCAAATATTTAGAGAAAAGCAATTTCTGTTATTTCGCGAAAATTTCTGACCTGCAGATGTGAAAAAATTGAACCTAATGAAAAATTCACTGCATGAATATTGGAGCAGACTCTCGTTCGCACATTAGGTTACAAACAAAGAAACAGCATCGCGTGACGCACCACTGCATGCAGAAAGAAATTTATTTAAAAAGTTTTTGGTTGGTGGCCTATTAAGTAATTATCATTCATACCCAGAATAATGGCCAGATGAATAAAAGAAATCCAACAGCAGGAACATAAAATACGTTGCTTGTCTAACACGCCAGAGTCAGTACGGCTTTACAAATTCGTATAGATTTTCTAAACGGAAACTTTGCGTGAGTTTATTTGCGTGAGTTTAACGTTCCAAGCTCGATGCACACATACGACAAAAGTTGCCCATCCAGCAAACTACAGATCTTATTACGGTGCGTGAGCATGACACAACATTACACAATCTAAGCAACTACCTAGCCATCAGTCAAATTAAATCTACAGTTTTTACACAGTAGCGAGTCGCAAGGATAAAGTTATTATTTGAGACGTGGTGTAACTACCGCAGCAGGGGTATTAACGAAGGTGTTATGTTAGCAGCGATAAGCAATTTTACTCGGTATTCATGCCGGAGTTTTTCCAAATTGATGGGAAACTCCCTATGTGAGTTCTGTACATGTCCCGATCTTGGCCAAGTGAACTACTAATGGAAGGGAAATAAGATGTAAAACAATTTTAACCCCACGCAGCGAGACTCAAAGAATTCGCTCAGCCACGTTGTACAAGGTCTGGACAGACACCCAAGAGGAGAAGAGAAGAAAAAATAAATGAAGGAAATACCTGTCCGGGTGGTCATTTTCGTGGGCCCTACTTGGGCGCAAATAGGAGTTCCATGGGATGGGTTGCTTACCACCATTCGGCAGACCACTTCACGGAGCTGAGGAGGAAGTATAGGGAACCTGCCTAACCTTACAAACAAACCTGTTCAACAGAACTTCTGCCAGATGTAACATCACCTACGGAAAAGTTATACTTAGAATAAGTGTAGTGACATATGTACTAGGACGCGCGCGTTCTCGACATAAATAAATCAGCCAGCACGTGTTTATCTATTGGGGCGTGACATACTAGAGCAAATGCGCCGCAGAGCTTCAAACGCCAGCGTTTTTTTTTTTTATTAACGCGCACGTTGGCGGGAGTAAGGAATCAGCTAACGAGCGCGTTCGCGATTTGGAGAGTCAACACATACGAAGTAATAGCAAGTGACAGATCTACCACGCATCTCAGCGAAAAGCGCAAGTCAGCCATCCGGCCTTCCCAACAGCACTGAACGAAAACGCGAGACATCCGCGAATAGTACGTCATGTACTACAAAAGCGTTTTTATCGCGAACGCGCGCGTACTAGACTATCATTAACCTTAGCTTCAGTCACGTACAGATCCTGAACAAATTATCATCCGCATCCTAATATTTTTGGTACCTACGCAGCATATTTCGGATGTATCTGGATAGGAAATTATATTTCACCTACTTAAGGATTAAAAGTTAAGAAAATACAAGTTTTCTATCTAGATTAGCCTGAAATATGCAGAGTAGGCACCAAAAATACTAGGTTGGGGCTAGTAATTAGTCCAGGGACTGCACCGATAGGACCAACTTAGTAGCGTATAGTAACAGCTAGCCTACTTTCGTTACTCTAAGACGCCTTGGTAGGGTTCACTAGAACATCCCCCAAGGGAGGGGGGCGGGTGTCGGAAGGATCTAGTTTCAAGTTTCTTCCTATTCTGGGGGAGTTCACATAAATTATTATCTTACAAATTTTACCACTCCAGGCACAATGTCAATGATTCAGGGGTGAAAGGAGCGAAGAGTTAGTTATACTTAAGTTTTAACACCGTAGCCGCAACTCAGGAGATTCAACAGTGAATTTAATTTTTATTACTATGTCATCAGTAGGAATATTTTATCTCGGCATTTCTGCCGGAAGAACTTAATTTGGCTCAGCGCGCTACTACTGGCGGGAAAAGGCGTAAAGAATAGTAAAAGACACTCGAGTGGACGGCTCCTTTGTGGCCTTTCACACGAGAGAGACTAGAGGTATCCCGCGTATTAGGTCGACTAGCTCGATCGACAGTCCACCTCACGGAACAGAAAGGAAAAAGTAGAGCACCTACCTAACTTTGCAAAACTAACCTAGCTAGCTGGAACTGCGGCAAGCTGCAACATCCCCTGCGGAGAAGGCACTCGGGACCCTTGGGTGCGTGATGCCCAAGTATACTGTGGCAGGGATAGGGCTCACCAGAATATGCCCCTGAGGGCGGTGCGAAGAGTTCACTTACACAAAGCTATCTACGTAAGGGCTACGATTACATACACATCGTTGAGAATAAGGTTGTGCAACGCGCAGTAACTAATGTTTCATATAGAAAAGGTCAAAAGTAATTTATTTCCTGATCAGAGTTGCAGAGTCGGAGCCGGAATATTCTGGAGTGCTGAAGTCGGAGCAGATACTGGCTAGAACCAGGAATCGGAGTCGGAGAAATTTAGTCTATTAATAAAAAAAACCGCAGCCGGAAACTGGCACCACCCGGGAGTCGGACTTTGTCCATCCTACCCTACCGCTCTGCTCTCGACACAAAGTAAACGGAATCAATTTAATAATAATAATAATCAATGTACTGCAGCTGGATGGTTAGCTAAATATTTGTAAATTACTTCTAATCATACACTGATAGAAATCCACACTGTTTGCCTAGATAGTCAAGCACTCGATCGATTTATCAAAGAAGAGGGTTTGACCGACTTATACGCTAGTTAGTCGAAAAGTCCATAATTTCCTCTGGCATATCCCACTTTTCATTGTAACCCAAACTGCTATACACTTACAAGCGCAATTTCAGCTCAGTTTACTCCAAGCTCTTGCAGGTTCTCATAACTGCTTTATCAGCTGCTGCGGGCCCTCGCCCCAGCTCCCTCGTACGCACAGAGTCGACAACAAAGCACCAATAAAGTTTCTAAAGGCTCATACATAATGCATGCAACGAATGCATTATTCCAGGCCAGCAGAGTTTAAAAGACGTTGCGACAGAGACCTCTGGCAACCGTCGTCGCGTGACTCACAATTATTGTGACCAATAACGGCAGGTCCACAATCAGGATTAGCCAATCAGAGGGCAGTTTGCAGCCGCAAAAAGACTGCGGATGTTTGCACAAGATTAGATTAGAGGAAATTTCAAGCCCGTTTGTTTCAAGCAAAGATTCGTCGATAATGCCGTCCCGTTCCTTCCAGACGGCCCATATAATTAATCTTTTTATCGTTGGGGACACAAATCTCGCACGCGTTCACACACCAATGATATTCGTCTTTGTTCTTCATGACTTAAATTGAAATCCAAAAGCTTACTGACACACATTATACGCCGTTAATACACGTTTCAGTGAAGTTTCGTGTGATTTAAAAAAACTGTATTCGTAGTATAGCAAGATAATTGCAGTTAGAAAGGTTCAACAGGATATTGGGACGGCATCTGCGTCATTTTTGCCGTACAGGAGCTGTTTAATATTAACTATAATGCGTGAGGTTTCTCGCTACAATGGCATCCAAACAGAGAAAAGAATTAGGGATATACAATATGTCAACTGAATCGGGAAACCCATGCACGAAGACGTTCCCGTACAGGACCAATGTGTATGAGAATTTTAGACGGAAAAGAAGAGGAAGAACAGAAAAACATCATTAGTAGCAGTAAGAAAACGGAATGAAGCAAACTAGATTCGAAAGATAGATGTGCCAACGGCCCGCCTAAGGGAATCTAGGTACATTTCGTGCTGGGGTGATGTTCTCCACAGCATTGGACGGCCTTTACCGCAGAAATGACCACATCTCCACTATTTGGCTATAAACTTCAGTGAAAATCTCACAGAAAGTTCAACTTATAGTGCTTATAGTGTCTGTAAATTTTCAAACGACTAATCGTGCTGGTTCAAGAAAAATTATTATTTTTTCAATTTTACTAATTTCACTGAGCGGCAGTAATAGCTTTTTAACTAAAAAATAAAATATTCACAGTTGTATATCAAGAAAGGAGCAAAAATGAAGAACAGAAATGAGAAAAATTATGTATTAAACAAGAAATCATTAATCAAACGTTTACAATGACTAGAAAACGTCTTATTGACCTATATGACCCCTATGACGTTTAATAACTTCAATAAACCTTGAATCCATGCAGCCAGTTAGTTTCTTTATTGCAGAAGGTGGAACTGCCCTTGCTGCTGCAGCAACAGCATCCCACAAAACAGATATTGAGTTGTACTTCCTTCCATCTGCATAAATTTCCCTTTTCAGAAGGGCCCAGGAGTTTTCAATTGGGTTTAGATCAGGTAAGCACAGTGGCCAAACAATCAGTATCTCTCCATGGAACCCCAAAGAGTCCAGAAATGCTGTGGTAGTACGGGCAGAGTGAGAAGGCGCATTATCATGCATGAACATCAAGTTTCGAAGCAACGAAAGATGTATGCCATCCAGTCATGAGACCAAAGTGTCCTTTAACATGTCAAAATATGATGCAGATGTAATTTTCACACCATCAGGTACTCTAACTGGACCTACAAGTCGATCCCCTATGACACCAGCCCATATCATAGCACCACCTCCCTGTTGTTGACGTTTTACGCGATGATGACACTCACTTCCAGGTAGTACCTAACCCATACTTCACCCATCAGGTCCATTAAGGGTTGCTCGGGTTTCGTCGGTGAAAAGAACATAATTCAGGTTGATTTTCATTTATTTCTTTGCCCAATCCATCCTCAAAATTTTATGTCCTGGGGTCAGAGGAGGCAATTTCAGAGGAGATTTGACGGCAGCAATGGAGCGAGGGATGTCATTTCTTGTGGTTTTAGGCACTTCAGGAAGCCCAGCAGCCATTTAAAATTGATTTACTTGTTAGCCCGGGTCTTTTACGTAGCTGACGAACCACATTTCTCAGGTCTATCAGTAACAGTCCTTAAATGCCCAGCATTTGATTGTTTTTTCCGTCGTGAAGGGTCCTTCAAGAATCTTGTCACTGTGTCAATATGGCGTCCTATTTTTGGGCAATAATATCAGGAGAGGTGCCTTTAGTAGTTTCATTGATGATAATTTCTATCACCTCGTTAGTTAGAGCTTTTTCACGTCCCATTTAAGCAGAATATACAAGAAGCTATTATTGTCGTTCACCTCAAAAAGAGAAAGAAATTCTAAGAGTTGTCAATCAGGAGACAAAACAAAATGTAAACAAACTCAGCATTGTTGCCACAAGATGTCATGATTTCCCTTCAAGTTTCATGAAAATTTGATCGTGCAAAATGAGATGCGGTCAATTTTGTTCTAAAGCTATTATTTCCATTCTAAGTGTATTAGAAACGTTGTTGTTGGTTGCCATTTTCAGGGTCCACCATTGCTAGCCCGGAGAGGAGGCTTTGGAGGGAGCCTAGGCAGAGGAGGGAGAAATTCGAAGAGAGGAAGAGAAGCGAGGAAACGCGCAGCCCCAAGCGGGTCCAGCCAGAGACTGCTCACCGAAAGATCAGTGGGGTAACTAGAGCACGAGAATAGGTGGCGAACAGATTGTTCGTTCAGTCCGCACAGTTGACAGGAGGGATCAGCGATCTGTCCAACTCGGAACTTATAATCTGCTAAGACCGAGCAATGGCCAGAGCGTAGCTGGGAGAGGGTAGTACGGAAGAATCTGCGGAGTAGAGAAATCTCCGCACAGAAAGGCGGGCATTTATAGCCCAGAATCCTGCTAGGGAGATATGCAGTTGCTGCCGTTGCGACAGCAGAGGTGTGTAAGGCACTCAGGGCACCGGGGTACTGCTCGGGAGGGAGAATCCCATCTGTGAGAAGGGGAGCGATGTCTGTTTCAAACTTTGATTTGAGAGTGTGCCGAACAAGGCGAGGGCCCAAGGGGGCCATGATAGTGGCGTGGGCAGGATGATATACCCGGGATGCGCTGAGGAGATACTGCTTCGACAGCAACCCTAGACTGTCTCCTACTGGTAGGGTCGACGTCTCTTGGTGGAGGTGATGCGCTGAAGCCATACGGTGGGATCCGGTAACTAACTATGCGCAGGGCTGCATTCTGTACTTCCTGCAGCTTACTCACGGCGGTTCTAGAGACATTAGGGAACCAAACCGGGGCAGCGTTAAGCATGACGCTTCTGATGAGGGCCCGATAAGTCAATAGGAAAGTCTCTTCCTGTTGTCCCCACTTGGCGCCGGCCAGGGCGGCAAGAATCCGGAGGCGGGAGCAGCATCTGTCACGAACATACTTTACGTGAGCAGTAAAAGTAAGGTGTGGGTCAAAGAACACGCCCAACATTTTCGGGTTGCGCTTCAGGGTGAGGTCCGACGCAACCATCTTGATTGCTGGGTCCGTCTTGGATTGGTGAAAGTCTGACGTAAACAGTGTAGAATCGGTCTTGGGTGAGAGACGGCTAAGGCTCCTTCCAGGCCACCTTTCAATTGTCGAGGCAAGGCGTGATAGGCTCGTCGCTGCCTCCGGGACACGAGTAGCCGAAGATATGACGGCAAAGTCGTTTGCGTAAGAGGAGGTGACGTCACCAACTTGAGAGAAGTCGTTGACATAGTAGTTACAGAGGAGCGGCGAGATCAACGAACCCTGAGGGACTCCTTCGTGCATGGGACTGAAAGGCGACCTTTTACCAGCCTAGACAGGAGTCGCGGCGCCCACGTAGGTAGGCAGAGATCCACCTAATGAGGTTGTGAGGTAAGCCTGATCGCATGATCTTAGTTAGCAGGTGGTGGTGGTGTGAGACCGTATCAAAGTCCTCGGAGAAGTCCACTGTTAAGGCTATCGACCGGGTGGGGGGCTGAAATTGGTTGAACCCATACCCTTGTACAATATGTTGGACCAGGGTAAGGAGGGTTGAAGTGGTCGACCGCATAGAGCGGAACCCGTATTGGGAGTCAGACACTTCCAAGGATTCTGCAAGAAGCGGAAGGAGCAAGTGCTCCAGTATCTTCAGGTTTAGGTTTAGTAACCTAACCCAAATACCCATCCTATGTCATCTGAAACCCTGCTAAAAAGAAGATATAGTTATATGAAATAGTTAATCCTCCCTAGATCAGTTCTAAGCTGTTATAAGATAGGAAATGGAAGGGAAATATAGTATGGCAAAATGATAATAGTCAGAAAGTTTAAGCCTCCATTGCGAGCAGAACGATATCACAGAGGAAAGAGCAAGGGACATAATATTATAGTTTGCCGATAGAAACAGGGAACCCATACACGGAAGTGTTCCCACACAGGATCAACGCGCATAGGAACAGCAAGTCGGGAAAGAAGAGGAAGAACAGAATAAAGCATGAGCAAGTAGGAGTGTGAAATCAGGAAGGAAGCAAAGTGGGCACGAACGACAGACGTCTCGAAGGCCTAGCTAATGGCTGAGGTAACCTACACGAGCCCCTGGAGTTCGCCCATAACATAGGATGGGCGAGCCTAACTAACCTAACGTTATGGCCCACCCTATGCCCTCTGAGGAGATATGGCAAAATAAACGCAGAACTCGTGCACGAGGGTGTTCCTACAGAGGATCAACGCACATGGGCACAAAAAGTCGGGAAAGAAGGGGAAGGACAGATTATTATTATTATTATTATTATTATTATTATTATTATTATAGTCATAGTTTTACCACCGTATCCACTCGATGAATGATCCGTACAGTGTAGACTCGGTCTTTCTGCATAGCTCAGTAGGAATATTTTATCTCGGCATTCCTGCCGGAAAAACTCTGTTGGCTCAGGGCGCTACTACTGGCAAGAAAAAAAAAGGCGCAANACTAACCTCGTCAGCAGGAACTGCGGCAAGCTGCAACATCTCCTGCGGATAAGGCACTCGGGAACCCTGGGTGCGTGATGCCCAAACATATTGTGGCAGGGAAAGAGCCCGCCACAATATGCCCCTGAGGGCGGGAAGGACAGAATAAAGCATCATGAGTAGAAGTTTGAATGTAGAAGAAAGCAAAGTGGGCACGAAAGACAGACGTCGCGAAGGGCTAGCTTATGGCTAAGATAACCTTGACAATCCCCATGGCGACCCTACTCCCCTAACGTATGAAAGACGAACCTGGCTAAAGACGAAAGGCCTAAAGTACACGCCTGGATCTGTGCCTCCAAAACTGGTTCAATTACGTACAGTTCCTGGACAAATTATTTGATGCAGTCTGAAATTCATCGTACCTCCTCTGCATATTTCGGATATATCTGGCTAGAAAACTTCCCTTCAACTAGATACATAAAGGTTAGAGATGAGGCTACTTGGAGTTTTCTATCCAGATAAGCCCGAACTACGTATGTAGAGCAGGTGCCAAAACTATCACGCTGCGTCTAATAATTTGTTCAGGGACTGTACCGATCAGACCAACTTGGTGACGTAGAGACCCAGGCCTGTATACTTTAGGAGGCTCTGACTACGGCCCACCCTTTGCCCCTGAGGTGTGTTAAGAGAACTCATAAAAATCCACGGCTGATTTGATGGTGAGGTGATCCCCGCCATCGAACATGGGTTACGGCAAAGAATTCCATGCCCGCATAGATAAAGGAATACAGCATCCAATGAAGTTTAATAGAAGGAGAGAACACATTCACTTTTCTCCGCACAGGCCAGGAAATTATTTTGTCCTGCGATGGCTGCTCCTATCCCACCAATCACAGGCTCCCAGTCAGCTCTTCTCGCCAATCACGAGGTTCCAGCCATTCTTCCAGCCAATGAAGGAGTCAGTCAGACTTCAACCTTGCCGGAACGTTCAGCATCCAATCTCCATAGCCGCTGACATCTACTTCTATAATGGCTGGTACACATGTTAGTCAAAAGATTGAGTTTCCTCCGTTAATCGTCCGAACGCTTTGTTGAGCCCTCATAAACACAGCTCTGAGTTTACTAAAACACGTAAAAATAAAAATGTTTGCCGTCAATTTAGTTTGCTCAGCAAGTGCCCTTAGTTAAGTTGGCCAGCTCTTCCAACCTAGATGGCATAGAAACTCAAAATTCTTTGTGTGTGCTATTTAAATAGACGCAGCAACAGCTCAGTAACACATCCGGACGTGGAAATGACGAAACTTGTCATGACTATCGTGTGTACAGGCTTTTTACACCTGCTTGAAAGCACCTCCTCAATTCATGGCTCAGCTAAGGAAAGGTTGTTTAACACAACGAAAAGTCACGTGACTCCCACATCACGTGATAATCAGCACAGGTGAAGTCAGCCAATCATGGATGCAACTCACTTGGAGTGGGGAGCAAGTTGCATTCGCTGATTGGCTGCGATAACTTGTGAAATGACTGACGTCACCTAAGATGCTTGGTCACGTGAAGTGAGTCACGTAACTTTTGTTGTATTTGCGTTAAGCTGAATTAGTATTAAGCATCGTATATTAACTCTAATAATTCTATTCTAATCATATTTTACATGTCGGAAATAAAACAAATGTTAAACCAGTATCTTCCCTCGCAAAATTATGTTAACTGTATTATGCCTTTAACCACTGGCGGACACTGACTATCCATTGCAATAAATCTACAGGCCAACTGTCAATTTACATTTAACGAAAATAACTGTTTTGCCTCGTTGTTGGGTCACAATGCGTTATTTCATCCACAATTCTCTCTATTTAGCTTTACTATGCGCATATTTTACACAAAATGATGAATATTTTCACAATTACAACTAACACTATAGTTACAAGTACTGTACCTACTTCTGCGACATATTGGCAATCTTTGATTAACGAACGAAACATAAGACTGAGTAATAAGCTATATGACTGTTAGCTGTCAAATGTAAGGTTTTTACAACAAATTCTCAACTAGTTACATTCAAAATGTCAGCTTCTCAGTATCAATCATGAGAATATTAATATTTACAGAGGAAAGGGCGAGGGAATTTGATATGTCAAGGAAGATGAGAATTGCCAACGCAAGCAGGAATATTGTGAATGGGAAAAGGTTAAGGAAAACTGAAACATATCCTAGAAACTAAACAATTTAATTTGTTCAGGTTTGTATGCACTTTCTCTACTGTATCTAGTATATATTCTATGGTTTTTAAGCACAATAAGATAGTAGGACAATCGGTTACTGTCATTTTACTATCAGGGACATGTGGTATGCCGAGCTAAATAAGGTAACCAATTGATGGAAAGAAAAAGTAGGGGAAAAGAAGGGCAACGAAATGGATAATGAATAAGAGAACGAAAATGAGAAAAAAAAAATCAGACACAGACGACGTCCCCTGAAGGCTTAACCGAGGCTTAGATAATCAAATCTGGTCGCCCTAGTGTAAAGAAACATATCGGGGACAAAATGTAAGACGCCCCGAAGGCCTAACTAAGGTTAAGGTAGTAATATAGACTATAGAAGGTCGCCGTGGAGTAATCATATTGGCTCTATAGCTACATCACAACCTCCCCGAAGCAAAGACGCTGCGTGACCTGATGGGCTCGCAGTCATGCGCCTCACTGCAATTTCCTGTCCGAATTAAACAGCCTAAACTGTGCTTGATGACTGCAATTGTCGGCAGTCTCTGTAATAAGTCTAACCAAATTCCATTGGATAAGTACCGTTTAATTAGAAGTTGGTTTTAACCGCGAGCGCACAGACTGAATCAGGGAAAATATAATGGATTGTTTCTTAACGGTGCGACGGTTAGAAAATGCTTGCAACGCGTTAGACCTGGCGGACCTTTCAAGCCTAAAATTACAATACTCTTAAACCGGCTTCACACGTCAGTCTTTTGTTCCTCGCATAGAGTTATAAAGTGTTCGAACGTTCTGTTGCGTCTCTGCAAGAATAAATGTGTCCACCATTAATAAAATACGGTATTAGCCATCAGCTCAGTTTACTTAAGAAGATGTCACTATTTTAGATTCGAATGTCTCTCCAAATTTACACGGTGACGCTGGAATCAGAATCTGTGCCCTATCCTCTTCTAATATTTACGTAGAAGCGACAAAACACTTTAACGCTTTATACTCTGAACTTTGCTTTATAGTTCATTGCTGTCAAAAGCAAGGAAGAAAAGAAAGAGTACGAAGCATATTAAATAAGAAAAAAAAACAAAATGTTATTGTGAAGTATGGAAGAAATATAGTGGATAAGACGAAAGGATATTCGTAAGGTACCTATAACTGAAGTAGCCTTATGGAGTCCCTTTTAAGTATAGGACTCCCCAAGATGTAGAAGGATTGTAAGCTCGGCTAACAACCTTGGCATTCTGCAAAAGCGAGTTATATTCAGGTGCAGAGATGCAGAATTGTACGCGCGTAGGAAACGTACGCACGTTGGAAATGTTGCACGTGTCTCAAAATAGCACGTGTGTGCGGAATTTTACGCGCTTCGGAATTACAGCAGTTTTCATTTTCCACTCTCAAGACCAGGAAGTGCTGATTGCAGGAAAAAGGCAGGTTTCACCCGCAGCAGACCCGTTGCACGAATACACCATGTCTAGCATCAGTGCAAATCGGTTACAGCCCGAGTTTATTGCTCCATTCGTCATTATGACTGACGTCGAGGTGCCATACAGTTTGCTTGCCGAGTTTGTGTGCGTTTGTACCATAGAGTAATTCATGGACGTAATTTAACCAAAAGCTTGTGCTTGCGCACCAGTTATTGATAGGACCGTTAGCTGCAGCAGAAGTTCGTGGAACAAGGAAACAACAGCACATCAAATATCTCAGTCAGTAGCAATATGGAAGTTAACCCGTTTAGATAGTACATACGAGTACATATTATACCATACACATGATATTATCTGCCTCGTAACTCCTGGGAAAATAACACCGTGGCTGGTGAGACTTCGGTATATTTTTGGAATCACACTATAACCATTCTGAAACCTCAGGAATAGGCTAGTGATTCAGGTAGATATTAACTTAATGAGAGATCAATTAAGTAAAAGCTGCACCTGGTGCAAATTAATGATTCAAGAGATAGTGAGTAAAAATTTCAGAAATTGAGGTAAAATAAAAAGCATTTAGCAAAACCTGATCTGGGCCCTGCAAACTTTCTCATGTGCTTGAAAACCACTTAAATGACACAAAAGACTAGAATAATTTAATTATTGGCTAAAAAGGATTCACGGTCATTCGGTCAAACTTACTTAACTAGTCCGTTGTGCACAGCCGCGCCAGGCTGGGTTTCAGAAGTGAAGTTGTCATAAAAAATCCCCAAGACTTTAGTATTTGTAAGAAGTTTTTTTTGCAGATTCCTTCTTAAATTCCTATTGATTGATATCTCATGAACCATAATCTTGCGACGTATGTCGTGTTTAAATAGTCCTTAGTGGTTTAATATCTCCCAGAATAACGTTACCACACATTAAAAATGATTATGGTACACTTCCGAAGTACTACCAAAACTGCTAACATTTACCTTCTTATAGTGACAATAACCTCTCGAAATTCCCTGTGCGGAACTTCTCACTTTTTACACAATCTTAGTGCCAGTATTCAAATGTAGGTATTTTCTAGGTATTTAGTTTTTCATGAATTACGCCTTATGTGCAGACTCGTCCAAAAGTAACTTCTTGCATTGACTGGATTCTTGCTTCTTATACCCAACTATTAAATGCACAGCAATGATATGTAGAATAGAAATAGCTTTCAGGGGTTGTGACAATACAATTTGTATAATAAAATCGGCTAAAGTATTATTTTAGAACAGTCGCGAAATATCTCTATGCAACGTTGGAAAACTGAACTGTTTTGTGTTAACAATACAGTAAATAGAAAATCCCGATTTCCGTGCAATTCGATTAACGTAGCCATCATTTTGATTTAGAGGTCTTGATTAGCGTAACAATTTGATTCTCTGACCATTATTATTATTGTATTTGCCTACGTAGAAACACGTTTAACAATTAGAGGCTGACGCTATAATAAGTGTAAAACTAAAGTAAAGATACATAGGCCTATGCGGGTAGTTTTTCATAGCATTAAAAGGCTTAAATTGTTCTAAAATCTTATCAGTATTGATGCTGCGAAGCCTCAAAATAAAGAGTAGGACCAAAATAGCAGTCCGTAACGACATTTATTAAAAGCGGAAAACCAACAAGTGAATAAAACCGAAAGTTTCGGACAATCAGTATATCATCAGCGGATTCCGAAAAACAATATTAGAAAAATTAAGATGAAGTCGACATGAACTAATAAAAGTTTGACGTTTCGGAAGCATCCTTCCATTTTCAAAAATCTAATAAAACCTTGTAAGGATATATACCTAACAACAAAATTTTATTTAAGAAGACCTAAAACGTNATTTTGTTGTTAGGTATATATCCTTACAAGGTTTTATTAGATTTTTGAAAATGGAAGGATGCTTCCGAAACGTCAAACTTTTATTAGTTCATGTCGACTTCATCTTAATTTTATAATTTACCAAAGGATAATAACAATATTAGAAAATCAATTCTAAGAAAGTCAGTTTGTTGGAAAGGAACAGTTCTGCAAACCTAACTAAGACTATCTAACGACTATACTTATGCCTAATTTGTGCTTTTACTTACAAGAAGAAGAAGGATCGATAAAAGAAGAAATAAAGTGCAATCTAAGCTAGGTATTAGCTATGCCAAGAGGAAACGCGCTCTGACTATCAGTCAGTTGCGGTTTTAGTTTGAAGATATAGAGGGACTCCAGAATACGAAGGTCAGACATGTAAGACGTGGTTGCTAGAACATTAAAATTCTCTATGCAAACCGGAACACTGCACTGTTCGGCTTGTGTTCGTACAGAGGATTGGAAAGGAGAATAGAGGGGAAGACCGGTCCTAAAACTACGCCTGCATGCTCAGCGACCCTGGACATAAGGGTACGGCAGGTAGAGCCCACCTACCGTGATTCACAACGTGAACAACAATATTGGTACACAAGGGACGCCCGCATTGCAGGAGGCTGTTTATCTTTATAACGAAACAGAGAACCAATGGTGAAATTATTGACTAAAATTATTTGTATTTTCAGTTGTGGAAAAAATTTGCAGATAAGAGATTGCACATCGTCCTTCAATTTCATAGATTGATGCCCGAAAAAACGAAATTTTATATAAAAACATTGTTGATGGCAAGACTGGACCACAGAGGGAGGTTCATATACTTTAGTTAAAAACTTATTGATGTATTTCTCTATAACCGAGATAGGGTACCCATTTTAAATCCAGAAGGGGCGTAAAAACTTAAATTGTATTCCATTCATTATCAGACTGAATGAATTTCGTTTGAAACTTATATAGTTTTCACTTCTAAACTAAGAAAACACAACTCGATTGGTATTAGTTCCTTTAAACCACATATTTTTTATTTTTCTCTCTTTCTCTCTCTTACTTAATTCAGAAGTCCATTTTTGTCGGTCGGACCTAGTTTTCGAGTTACGACCACCCAAAGGGGGTGGGGGGCATATTTCCATGATTTATGGTCCGATCGTTGTGAAACTCGCATAGTATACGTATTATTAAATTATATTAACATATCAGTCATGATAATTTTCCGATTTTCATAATATTTTTAGAGTTATACAATTTTTAAATTACGATATATTATATAGTTAATCTTGTGTTACACATGGGAAACCGAGATTTTTAGGTGGAGGAGACGTAGTTAAGAATCCGGGCGGGGTTAGGTTACATTAGTAAACCTATTTAAAAGGTTTTCCATTTCCCTGTGCCATCGCCGGGTATTTTCACCCATAGGAAAACAATGGGAACTTCAAAGTCATATCTCAAAAAGTAGAGCTGACCGACAAAACCAAACTTCATTTTTGGAATCTGCATTAAAAAATGAATCGATTAAAAAACATTTTTGAATGTGCTTAATTAAAGAACATTTTTAACACCCAATTTTGAGACATTTTCAAATGTACCCAAAGTTACTGAACCTATGTTCGTAGTCCCTATTGTACAAAATTGTCAGCCTTATCTCTACAAGGATGTGTTGACCTAGCTACATTGATGGACTTTTTCCATGTAGAAATACGACAGGATGAAGAACCATTGTATCAAAATAACACAGTCTGGTATGAATAGGGTTAATAAAATGAACAGAATTATATTATACCACAGTTCAACTTGGGCAATCCGGTCATACTAAGTTACGGTAATCATAAAGTCTTTCATTTAATAGTGTTGTCTCCCATCCAGGGTATAAGAACATTAAGTTGGTGCTGTCATACTTTGCTCCATCCTCAGTTAACATTGAGCGCTAAGTTCGAATTAAGCAAATTTAATTTAACGTCGCCGCAACTGCTGACGTTACCCGGCATTTCCTACCTTACCTTACTAGGTCAGCGACTCTAAAATTATTAATTTGCGATGGTTGTAACCATTAAATCCTTGCAAAACCAATTACAACCTACTAGGTAGTAACGCGGCATAGGTACAGTGTTCGAATATGAGTGGGTTAAAGTAAAAACACCAAAATATTTATTTTCTTGATACATTTATTTACACGATCATATAATGTTGGAAAATTTTAAGAGGAACTACAGCAAAATTAAATGAGCGGACCGTTACCAGAGCAGCCTGAAACTCTGACCGTACTGGTCACACTTTCGAAGTGTGAGTCCCGGTTAGAAATGGCGGTGATGCAGTTACATCGAAATATTCAAAGAGCTTCACCGTATGGTGTGTAAGGGTTTTCAACAAAATACCCCGTCATGGTTGAAGTCACTGAGATCGAAGCACTGAAATTCAAAAACATACTGGACTCATTCACATTAGAAATGCCTGATAAACCAGCTGTAAGCGGTTACATGCAGAGTGGAGATAATCACCTCCCACTAGGCTTCACGCTGATCATGAAATGCAGCATCATACCTTTACAAGATGGGCGGCTTGCATAGCGGCGTCACCTGAATCTCGTCCGAACCTCCAAGCTTTATTCCTGTCGTTTTTCTTATTTCAACTCGCTGTACATTTCCAGCGACACTCCCTTACTTTTCAGTTTTATTTACCCCTTGCCATAACCAACTGGGTAAATTAGTTTACCCCCACCACTTTTACACGAGTTTATTATCTAACCTAGCCTAATCTGAATCCTGAGATTCAATGCGTACACGAGTAAAGAATTCTGAGAAACTGACTAATATCCCTATCAATAAATAATAGCTACTACAATGCTATTGGTAAAAAACTACTTTGCGACGGCGAAATTCATCATTCTCACTCACGCCATCCCTTGCATCTAGAAGTCGATAATTATTGCTTGAAGTTGGCGGCCATCAAAGTTGCCTTGCAGCTTCATTAATGCGACTGAGACGCATTGTCGGCACACGACCATTAGCGCCCTTTCTAAACTGACTCCGTCTTCCGGCTTGCAGATCCGCCTTACTGATGCGGATATAATCGACTGCGGATGGAACATGCAACGGATCAAAGAAGATGCAAATTACATACTTATATTATAGTTTGATGGTTGCGTCACGCACATCAGCGGATGTATTGAATTAAGGCGGCACATCAGTAAATTCTAATGATGTATGGCTTTCGTTTATGATATGGTATAAATATCTGCAGAGCATTGCTAATGCCTAACTTGTCCAGTTTAAAAAAAAAATGAGTTATAAATTAAAAAACTTAAGTTACACTTTCGTATTTTCAATTCATTTAAACAACAGAGTGCAGAAGGACATGCTAAATTACTCTTTACGTAATACGACTATACGAGTATTGTAAGAGGAAGAGCGTCCATCCAAAGAATAGTACATGATTACTTAGGCCGCGCTGAGGTTATAGCCCCCTGTTTTTCCATACTACATCGTTCACGGACAAGCTTCCTACTATTATTATTATTAATACTTCATGCCCGGGCCCCCACCCACAGGTAGTACATGAAGCATTTTGCAACACCGGGAAACCCGAAACGCTGCTAAAGAAAATCCAACAAAAAGTCATTACCCACTGACTTAAACGCCTGCAAACCAACACGACCGAAAAAGTCTCAGTGCTGTTGGCGAAGGAACTTGCCACTGTTGACCTCATCACTCGTGACATATTTGTGGGGCAACAACAGCGAGAAAATAATCGGGACGTCGATTCAGTAAACGCTCATAATTGGACTAACTGCTCAGCAAAAATTAGTGCGCTGTCAGTCGATATTGTAAACAAACAGCGGCGCCTCCGATTGACTTTTCAAAGTCGGTAATAGGGCGTGTTCGATTGGACAGCGAAATTAAGCAGCTGAGGATTGACTTGCCCAAATTTTCAGATCGGTGCCCCGTCTTCGACTTCTGGATTTAAGTTTCAAGCGTTGACTTTTAATTAATCAGTTACCTGTGAGATTTCTACAAACTTTACCTCACTTCGCAAATTGGAGAATCAGTAGCTTCAACATAATCGTGCTGCTACTAGCACTTGTAACACGAAGGGGCGAAGCCGAAGTTCCTTACTCCATTTCCTGACTAGTCAAGTCATATGATCTTGGCTTAAATCGACTTTGACGATAGAATCGAACGTCTCTTGAGCTAAACCCAATCGTCTGGAACATCAGACAAAACGTTCGATCGAGTTGTGAGCTTTGGCCAAGACATCTCTGATGTTCGTTGTCTCCACGACAAAGCTTCCGGCCTCTGTGATGATGCTTGGCGTTGTGTGCTGCAAGTGTTGGAAACAGTCAAATGTGCCTGAGATGGCTGCTGATCAACAGCTCCATTTAAGAGGAGCGTAACTGCGTTTTTTTAACCGCGTCACTGGTAATTAATATAAGGTTATTTCCTTAAATTCGATTCAACGGAACGATGCCACGCCACATGTCTATAGTTTCGGACGAGTGAGTTTGGCTTAGCTTAACTTCACCGCTCAAACGACAGCGACCTCATTAAATAAACTGATTCTGTATAAACTCCAAATGTACATGGAGATGTTGAATCCCAGATCCGCCGCAACGTGAATAACCCCTTATGTTTATTCAGGGGGCAGATTACATATCAAACCTTTATAGCACAACAATCTGACAAACCTATCAACACTCAGGTCGTAATGAATAGGGCAAAACAATAGCGGTATGTTGTCGAGCTGCGCGCGGCAGCTTTTGCTTTGAAGAAAGTCCGTCCGAGTGCACACGACCCCTGCTGTTGGACCCAAGACGGTGTGAACGAAATTTAACGGTGGCTGGTGATTTGAGCCTTCGAAGCTTGACTTGTCTGTAGACAGGTGCGCTGGCTTTAATACGCTGAATCGAGTATCAGATGTTAATACTAATTCGGTTACTCTTGAAACTTCTAAAACTCACTGTTGCTCCCAGCCGGTTCGACGTAATCGGGTTTTCTCCAACATTAGCAACACGAATGCAAATGGCAAAACCGACGCTCCCATCTAAAATTGCGGACAAGTTAAGGCTCGAAATTTTAATTTCGTCGACTGATCGAAGACACATATCCTGAGTTGCTGCCTGAATGCATAGCCATAGTATTATGTAATGTTTTCGGTGGGCATGTCCTTTATGTAAGAATCGATGANAAACCGACGTTCCCATCTAAAATTGCGGACAAGTTAAGGCTCGAAATTTTAATTTCGTCGACTGATCGAAGACACATATCCTGAGTTGCTGCCTGAATGCATAGCCATAGTATTATGTAATGTTTTCGGTGGGCATGTCACTTTATGTAAGAATCGATGAAGAACTGGCTGATGAAATTCTGCGCTTCACAAAAAACACACGGTCACTCGTTTAGCCCTCTTGTCATACTGAAAATAACACCGTAACACTTCACTATGACCTACATATTTAATAGCTTGAGCAAAAGTTTAACCAGTTTCTGATTACTTCTTGAAATTTAAATACCAATATGTTACTATTACTATGCGATGCAAGTCAAGACGTTTCCAGACAATTTCTTTTGAAGCGAGACTACTGAATCAATGATGCTGAACTCCCCTTAATATAATAACTACCGGCCATCTATGTCATCCTTAAGATCAAAGCAATTAAAGTAAAGGTCGAAGTAACCTTTACCGCACTTCCAAAGAAGGAAACTCTCATGAACTGGATCGTGCCGCAGGTAAATATTCACTTCAACCCAGTAGAGTGCTCGGCTGCAGTTGACCTCAGACTGTCCGGGCTAGTGCGTCATATTGACGGATTATCTGATAGACAACTGCGCCCTCCCAAGTAGGGATCGACCAGGGCCCCGGCCCTAGCAAACCCCGGCCTTTTTCAGCCCCCCTCCGGCCCCGGTTTATCGAACATTGCTTGCCCCGGCTTATCGAAAATTGCTTACCCCGGCCGTCGCTTTTTAAACAGCGCAAACCGGGGGTTTCGCTGGGACTATTTTTTTTTTGGAGGGGGAGAGAAAACACTTTACAAGCAATAAAACAAGTTTTCTGAGGGAAGTTAATTTTTTTTTGTGTACACTGATTCATTGTGAGTGACGATTGACCAATATCCTATCAACATGCAGTCTTAAACTACTGCCACTGCAAGAAGCCCCCGGCCCCGGCTGTTTGGTTTTGGTTGCCCCGCCCCTGGCCCCGGTTGTTTGGTTTTGGTTGCCCCGCGCCGGCCCCGGCTGTTTGGTTTTGGTTGCCCCGCCCCCGGCCCCGGCTGTTTGGTTTTGGTTGCCCCGCCCCTGGCCCCGGCTACTTCATTTTTCATTGCCCCGGCCCGGGTACTTGAGTTTTGGTCGCCCCGGCTCCGGTTTTTCCAAGATCTTTGCCCCGGTCAGTCTATACCCCCCAAGCCTGTGCCCTCTCAGCGACTATATATGCGTGCAAGAATTGCTGACGCTGCACATTCCCGATTGTCAAAACTTTCCTTCCTTGGTGTGGGCTCGAACTTCCGACGTCTCGATATCAGCGGAGTGAGTAACCTTCGCACTGAGCTGCTAGTAGTATAACCACAACAACAATTAGAGCACTCTGAAAGCGCATGCTTCCGCCAAGCAAGGCGACGGTCAGGACAAGCTTAGATTGGTTCTGAAACCATGATTTTCCTTGTATCAACACCAAAATCTAGTCATTTGTGCCTTCTGACAGTATTAACACTTTCTGCTATTTTCTTAAAGATCCATTCATAACTTTTTGATTTATGCTGCTAACAAACTTTTTGATCTATATAAGTCAACACGCAAACGAACAAACCGATCATCACAAACATTGCTAGCAATTCCTTTAAATTTCATGTAGATCCATTTATAACTTTTTGAGTTAGTGTACTCACAAGCTTAAAATCATACACAGCAACAAACAAGTTGACCAACTCATCATCACAAAAATTAGGCCATTTACTCTTCCTACTATACCTAACAACTCATGTAAATTTCATGAAAATCCGTCCATAACTTTCTAAGTTATTATACTAAGAAAATATAGGCAGACAAACAAACAGATGAACGGATTTTCAATAATAGTTAATCATCTGTTACTGTTAATATGCCTAACAATCTCTGTAAATTTAAAATCCGTACATCCCTGGATAATATCATGTTGCAGCAAACTATCGCTCTCTAATTCCAACATGAAAGAAGACCAAGCATTCTATTTAACCCCAATGCGACGCTATAGACACTCACACCACGGACGGCGAGCTTTCGAAAATGGTTGCAGTTTGTAAACTTTCTAAAACATTGGTACCAAACACCTCGCTCAGGGACTGTAGGACTAAAATTTACCTGTTCAAGAAATGTAAGTTTACATTAAAGTTATTAAGATCAGTACGAGGAAAACACTATCACGCTGGCACAGGTCAGCACCGTTGAATGATCCCAAGAGGGCCTAGAACTTAAATCACGATTTCTTAAAATCTGAAAGCTTTTCTACAGCGCCATTAAAAACGTTCTCAGGCGCAATGAATGATTGTTTTACTGGGCCATTAAGAAATGTTCCGAGGCGTATAGAACGGATAATTTTTACTGGGCAAGTAAAAAATGTTCTTTAGCGCATAAAACGGATATTTATTTTTTACTGAGCCATTAAAAAGTGTTCTTAGGAGCATAGACGGGATTTTTTTACTGGGGCATTAAGAATTGTTTGTAAGCGCATAAAACGGCAATTTTTTTTATTGGGCCATTAAAGAATGTTATTGTCTTTTTATTTATTATTAAAATACACCAGACTGGACACGCGAGAACGGAGGAAACTTCATAAAGTTATCAACCCCTGCGCAACCAGCCCACTAAGAGAAAGAAAATGAGAGAGTTAACATCACAGACTTACTTTTTTCACATATTGCTTAAAACTGCCAATGCCCGCACCAACAAAAGCAGAGCTTTAAAGATTGCTCCAAACATCTACACTTGATGGAATAAACAAGCGAGAATACTGGCATGTGTACCCCGCTAACACACGACGTAGAATCAACGTTGTGATTTTTGGCTCAACGTGCTATCAACGTTGATTTGTGGACTCCAGATAACGTTGTTAGCACATCGTATCACAACGTGCTAACAACGTGCTGACAACGTCCTTAGCACCTTGTGNGTGCCGGGCACAACGTTGTAGCAACGTTATCTGGAGTCCACAGATCGACGTGCTTAGCACGTTGAGCCACCAAAACACGACGTGCTATCGACGTAAAATCAAGGCAAATTGTTAGCTGGGTACGACACGACATCGTACCACAAATATATATTTTACAAAGAAAGCAAACCCCACCAACTCTGTAACGATGCACCAGAACACAAGGCACAACAACGTCCAGCATAAACACACATCGACGAACCACACTGGCTAGCAAACTCAAATGACAATCGGCAGCAAATCCCCAGACTAAGGAGCAGTATTCTAAAAGGGGAAGGATATAGCAACTAAGTAGCGACGTATCAGCTCTACCGAGACATACACCTTGCAAGTACGTCGCATAAGACCAATTTTTGTGCGATGCTCGTGAGGCAACTGAACGGATGTGAGCCACAAACGTCAACTTAGGTTCATAACTGACATCTATTAACCGCAGGAAGCGACACACCATCCAGTATGAGTGGGGGGAAAGCAGGTCTCCCTGTACGTCACCTAGATATGAGCATAGTTTAAATCTTACCGGCATTTAATATCATCCCATACTTAAAACACCAGGAATCAATCCCCTCCAAATCACACTGAATGGATTCCGAAACCTCGAACCTATTACTAGGATTCTCGCAAACGGACAGCAAAGTAACATTATCAACGTAACCAAATGTCAGTTATGAACTAGATAAACAAGTCCGTTGTATATACGATGAACAATAAAGCCCAGAACACTACCCTGTGGGACACCAGGTACCCCATCCAAAAACTCACTCCTCTCCCCATCAATAACTACACATTGTCAGCAACCCCAGGTGATTTACACGATCAAAAGTAGCACTGAAGTTAAGCTGGATCAACCTAGCCTCATGACCTTTATCAAGTGCCAACTGCAACACATGGGAAATATGAAGCAGAGGATCACAAGTTCCCAAGCCCTTACGAAAACCATACTATGTCGGAGGAAGGACGCCCTACTTCTCAAAGAAGCGACCCAACCTTGACGCATTCCAACGTTTCGTAAACTTTAGACGAAACAGGTGTGATCGAGATGGGTCTATAGTCAGAGGTCCAAGATGAGACACAGCTTTTCAGAACAGGCGTTTCATGGACGACACGGCAGTATTCCTAGAAAGAGCCTAACCATAGCATTCGACGGAACACAGATGAAAGGGGGGCCGGAAGCACGCCAGCAACCCTCTGGAGAAAGAGCGGAAACATACCCGATGGATCAATGCAACATAGGAGTCCACGTCAAAAAAAAAAAGGCTTTGCGTTTCAGAAGATCTGAAAGCAAACAAAATTTCGGCTCAGGGGCACTCGCTGAAAGAATTTTCAACCGATCCCGGCTCTGCTTCCCATCAAAGTAGCGCAACAAATGATCCGCCTGGGCAGCTGGATCCACAACAAGGTCACCACCAGCACCAATTAAAGGGGGGATAGAAGAGCTCGCACAAAACTCAACGCTCTTCATTGTGGATCACCACTTATGTGCATTAACAGATTCCACAACTCCCTGGACCTCAGATTATGCTTCTTCTCAGCTTCCTCATAGGTAGCCTTAGCCCGTCGCTGCAGTTCTTTGAAACGCTGAAAGTCAACATCAGACCGGTTAGTGCGCCTACGGGAATATGCCTCTTGCTTCAACTGATGCTCCCTCTGACAGTCATCATCGAACCAGGGTTCATCACCTGTTCTGACCGTGATGAAGCGGGAAGGTATATATGTAGGTACGCACTATGCTTGAAAAAAAGCCGATTAAAAATAGGCCCAGGATCAGGAGACTTCCTCACAACATCAAGGGCAGTGCAAGGATGGCGTCCCAATTCACTCTGGACTTTAAAATTACCTCACGCCTGAGAGTGACTCTGGGGACCCGCTGACGAACTTGCAGCGTTGTCGAGAGGGCACCATGGTTCGAGGAACCGATGGGAAATGGTCCTGACACTCCAACCAAATCAAGAACATCAGTCAGCAGGAGGTCAAGAACACCACCAATCAAACAGATGGTACCCTCAACCAACTGTTCACAACTAGAGGCAGTCATGAAACCGAAATCTGGGCCATTAAGAAATGTTCCTAGGCGCGTAGAAGTGGAATATTTTTACTGCGCCATTCAAAAAGGTTCTTAGGGCATAGAACAGATTTTTTACTGGGCTATTATTAATAAAAATGTTCTTAGGGGCATAAAACGGATTTTTTTGTCGCTGGACAGTTAAAAATTGCTCCTAAACCAAGAAATTATGTGCAATATAATTTGACTAGTCTAGTAATTCATTATCAGTGCAATTAATAGTCTACCAATAACCATTTGCGAAATTTACTCAACTTATACGTCCAATGAAAAATAGACGTTATCACAAAGATGAAATCCAGCCGAGGCACTTGTTACTGACTTTACTACACGTGGCTACTTGCATGTGCTCTATTTTTAATAACTGTATTGTTATGGGAGTATATCCTGACGTTCTGAAGCAAGCAAGAGTGATTCCTCTTTACAAAGGCGGCGATATTAATGCATTGTCAAATTACATACCGATATCAACGTTGTCTTTGGTAAACAAAATATTTGAAAAATGTATCCATTCACGAATGTCGAAATTTTTTGAAGAGCATAACATCTTTAGTGCTGAATAGTTTGTTTAGAAGAAATAGAAGTACAGTTCATGCTATTTTCAATTTAGTTTCGAATATTCTCCCAGCCTTTAGCAGTAAATCATACACCATCTCCCTCTTTCTTGATTTAAAAAAAAAATCCTTTGATACCGTGGATAAAAATATTTTATTGAGAAAATTGCGGCATTATGGAGTTCGAGATAATCTAGCAAAACTAATTGAAAGCTATTTCAGTAATAGACAACAATATGTGGTAGTTAATAACAAAAGATCCCATACGGTCCATGTTGCCACAGGGCTCGGTTTTGGGTCCCTTACTATTTAATGTATATATGAATGACATTGTGTACTTCGAAAATGGAAAAACTATTTTGTTCGCAGACGATGCGGTTTTTCAGTTAGTGATTCTTCATTACAGATTTCTGTGTGGAAGTTATTGAAATTAATAAAGGAATTGTCAACTTGGTTTGAATTAAACAGACTTACTCCAAATGCAGGTAAAACCAAGTTAATGTTATTTAGTGCAAGAAAGGTCTATTCTCTCCCAGTGGTATCTTTTAACGGTGTAAGATAAGAATGGGTTAAATCTTTTAAGTACTTGGGATTAATTATAGATGACAGCTTGAAATTCTCGTTACATATATCTATGCTGTGTAATAGCTTAAGCAGGGCAAAAGGAGCAATATACGCTGTCTCAAAGCATTTATCTAGGAAAGCATTAATGTTACTCTTAATTATTTTATTCGTTATTCTATTCCCATCTTATATATTGCATAGTAATTTGGGGAGGTGCAACGGAAAACCATGCAAAACAAATATGCACAATCATGAATGAAACGTTAAGGATAATATTAAATGTCAAAAGGGATACTAACAACATTCCTACTATGTCCACTAATGATATGTATTTGAAATTGAAATGTATAAAATTTAAAGACATTTATCACTATTTTCTTTTGAAATTTTTGCGAATGGCCATTTCTGGTGAGACCACATATTTTGAAAGCCATTTTAGTCAATTGATTGGAACAGACCACTATATTATTAGAGGTAATAGATTTAATTTGCCCACAACTCGATTGGAAATTGGAAAACAATCTACTGTGTTTCAGTGTGTCAAGATTTTTAATCAGCTACCTGATGAACTTATACAGACAATGAATCACCTGACTTTCAAACGAGAATTTAGGAATTATTGTATACGTAACTATAGTGACATTTAAATGCTCTGTGGCTAATAAGTGTGCAATATTTTTTATGGGTTTGTTTTCAGTTCTAGGCTTTAGTTTTGTAGCAATTGTTTTTACTGTATAATGTTTGAATTGGAAACAATAAAGGTGTAAAAGTAAATTTTCGGGGGAACAAAGTTTCAGTCACGTAAACGGTAAATTTTGTCTCATATTCGCACTGATATCGGCAATTAAGGTTCCTAAATAATACCATTGAGCTGCATGCAGCAGTGAAATCATCTTGGTATTTAGTTTAAGGCGCCGTTCAAGTCCCTGAACCGAGCATCGCGCTGCGACCTTTTCGCTACCAACGCCTCCTCCAAATAAGGCAATCCATTTTTAATTTCTGATAACCAACTCGTTACGTTTCTTTTTAAAAACTCTAGCGGTGGTGTCTCCTGGAGCCACATTGAACGCTTTGTTTAGTCAATATATTTTTAAGTTGACGTGCTTCATAGGTGGGCACTCGCGTCCAGTTGCGGCCCGGCCAAGAAATTGGAAAACGAGAGGTCTGCGATCTCCGCCCTCCCCCCATTTTACGTCTGTAGCAGCGCTGAAGGTGGCAGCAAACGCCCATCTGTTGGTATTTTGATGAGCTATCTTTATGACCAGTCAAGTACACCCTAGCTTTACATATTTCGTGCCAACAGCCCTCTACAAGCTTATTTATTTTTATATTAGTGTCAGGGGCCGCCAAGATCAAACCTTGAGTGAAAACATCGATTTTCAGTTGGTAGAAGAATATTCAAACAAACTCTACGGAAACTGCCATGACGATTTCACTTACCGGTATTTAGGCCACACTACACTACTCACAACTTAATGCCAGGATGTGCAGCTCGCACGTCGTTCTTGCTACTGTATCTATGCTACAGACCTTAAATATGTGTCGGGACGATGCGTGAACTGTACGTCCTCGCACTAAATTGTGACTGTTATGTGTTATTTATGCTGTACCGACATGGACTCCAGTCTACAGGTGGTTTTAACTCCTCCACTATGACCATGATTTTCTAATCCACTTTGCCTCTCCTCAACACTTTCGATCAATTTTTCCCTGCTAATTACAAACCAATTGCGCTTGAAGTATCGACAGCTCAGGCCTGCAGTAAATTTATTTATTCAACCAGCTTCGAGGTACAAATGTTGAAATATATTTTGTCGATAGATTCGCGGTAGAGGCTCAGTATTAGAGCAAAATATTCTAGAAAAACAGCTTTTTGAGCATCAGGTAATTCAAGTCTACGGGAATAAGCCCTAGCATTTCATTTACCATAGTGCACATACGTCAAAATTCCATTTGTAAAATAAATTTAATACCGTAAATATGTTGGTAAACTTTTCCTTAACTCCTAAAACTTTATTTAAGTTTACTAATGAACAATGGCTCATGCATGTATGTATATTTTGGCTGAAAATTATATTGTATATGCACAGTTATAGGATAATTTCATGAAAACAGGCGAAATTCCTGATAATTAGAACCCTTTTCTTAAATAAATATTATAAATAAAAGACTCATTCAAAGTGCTGGAGCCTCAATCACAAGTGCCTCTTTCCTCCAAACTTATCCTAAACTGAATACTGTTATACATTGTACAAATGATCATCTGGCATAAGCACTGGAGAAAATTCAATTATTTAGCAAAACTTTAGCCTTCTTTTTCTATATAATTCAATATTATCGATTTTCCAAAACAGACGACCACAACAAATGTAATTCACAAAGTCTCAAAAATAAAAATCCAATACAAAAATCATCGTCATCAGGCCATTGATACCTACAGAAAGAACTATCAGTCAACAAACAGCATATGCTAAAATAATATCGATGTTCATAATAATAATAATAAATGACAAGAAACTTGGTTGCAATTTCCCTGTCTGCGCGCTAACATGATAGCGGAAGCAGCCTGAGAGGTCTGGTGAGATGGAGGATGCGATGGAGTGAGAGAGACACAGAGAGAGTGAGAGAGAGAGTATGTGTGTTTCTCTCCGCTGTGCCTCTCATGTTCCCACGCAAGCCCTCCTCTCTCTCTCTCTTTCTCTCTCGGTACCTCGCAAGCGTAGTAAGTCTTCACGCTGAATGAAGACAGATCGATAGAACTGCTAGTCAGCCTTATTGCATCTCAAATCCGTAAGGAATTACCCTGAAACTCAAAAAAGCTCCCTGGAATCTACTAAGATTTGTCATACCTGGACGAACTTCTAAATGAGTAGTGTATATAACCTACTTGGAATTGAACCTTTTCAGTGTAACCTAAATCGACAATGACATCTCACTCCGCACAAAACGCATGCAGAATGGTGAAGACGCGTAAATTTAAATTTCTAAAATCCATGTCTGATACACGGAACCTACAATTACATTGTACCTAACGACACAATTAATAGCACAGTCGTAATGCAAACTAGTCGAATCCGATTAAAGTTATCAGGAGTAAACTTGGGAATTAAAGTTACCTCGTCAGTTGCAGCAACAAGATGAGCGTCAAACTGAGCACACAGAATAGTAATTACAACCAGAAGGGCAATTGCGACGTCACATGACCAACGCTGGCTGGTAGATGAAGGAAACGATGACGAAGAACTAGAACAAGTAGAACCAAAGATTCGCTTTTGTGTGGTATCACGGCACTGAACTGTAAACTTCTGTTGTGTTTTATTTATAGGAGTCATGATAGCAGAGCCAGGGAAGATTGGCTTTAGTTATTACATTGGCTAGATGGTGGGCTGTGTAGCGCTCCTGCTGCAATCCATGGGGCACAGTTCACACCTGTTCGGGACACTCCACCTCTGACCACACCTCTCGACAGACTGAACCTTATCTGCCCAGCCCTCTACTGCACCCACCACGCCCACTCGGACACCCACCGCACCTGCATCTGTACCCCTCGCACCAAGCGCCGCACCCACCACACCCACTGACTTGCCTCTGCCCCACCTGGTCTTCTACCCCCCACACCCAGCGCCACACCCACCACGCCCACTGACTTCCCTCTGCCCACCTGGTCTTGTGCCCCTCACACCCAGCGCCGCACCCACCACACCTACTGACTTCCCTCTGCCCCACATGCTCTTGTGCCCCTCACACCCAGCACCACACCCACCACACCCACTCACTTCCCTCTGCCCACACCTGCTCTTGTGCCCCTCACCCAGTGCCACACCCACCACAACCTCTGACTTCCCTCTTCCCACCTGATCTTGTGCCCCTCACCCTGCGCCGCACCCACCACACCCACTGACTTCCCTCTGCCGCACCTGCTCTTGTGCCCCCCACACCCAGCGCCACACCCACTGATTTCCCTCTGTCCACCTGCTCTCGTACCCCTCACCCTGCGCCGCACCCACCACACCCACTGATTTCCCTTTGCCCACACATGCTCTTGTGACCCTCACAGTCAGTGCCACACCCACCACACCCTCCGACTTCCCTCTGCCCACCTGCTCTTGTGCCCCTCACCATGCGCCGCACCCACCACACCCACTGACTTCCCTTTGCCCACACATGCTCTCGTGTCCCTCACAGTCAGGGCCACACCCACCACAGCCTCTGGCTTCCCTCTGCCCACACCTGCTCTTGTGCCCCTCACACCCAGCGCAGCACCCACCACACCCTCTTACTTCCCTCTACCCACCTGCTCTTGTGTCCCTCTCACCCAGTGCCGCACCCACCACACCCACTGACTTCCCTCTGCCCACACCTGCTCTTGTGCCCCTCACACCCAGCGCCGCACCCACCACACCCTCTGACTTCCAATAACAATATCTGTTCTAAGTACATGTATAACGGTAGCAATGCTATATCCATTTAGAACGGCCCCTGCCTGTTTGAAATACGAAGTTACAAACAACTTAGCCAACTGCGAAGTATTTGCCATATCAGAATCATGGCTACTCAGAGCCTGCCTAATGCAATGATCGAATTATTTGCCGTCAATTTTCACGGCAGGTTAAGTAGCACCATACTGAAAACCACGCTACCTTTCTTTCGCATGACTCAACCAGATCTTCAACTTCTGTAAATCAGAGGATTTCTTATATACATATATTTTCTTCAAAAGAAACTTACACAACTTATGTCGTGCTCATATATATGAAAGGAAACACCAGCTTCCCTCAGCAGAATAAATAAGCGTGTGAAAGGGATACAAGTGCAGCAATAAGCAATGTCATTGTAGGAAAGCAAAGGAACGGAAATGTTCATGTCATCGCTTAAAAGGAATATCTTCTATGTTTTCCCTCTCTTTGCATACCACCTCCCTGTGGATGCTAGAGGTCCTCACCCTCCCACTCCGAACTCATCCTCTGAACACCCCCGTTGCCATTCAATAATGGGCACCGTTAAGCAATACCGGAGGTCGATACGGTAACTCATTATTTCCATAAAATTACCAGGGGAGATACCAATGCTCGTCACACTTTGCATAGTTTGTCTAGATGATACCGGTACTTGTCACACTAACATGCGCTACTTCGTTACTCGCTACGTGTGGGAGTTTAGGACATGAATAGTCTTAAGATGCAATAAAATTTGCCGCTATCATGAAATAAGTCAAAACAGGCCTCAATTTATACCTTAGATGTAATAGTATTTGAATTTTTATTGAAATCTTTATTATTAAGTAATAGATATAAACGCTCATTGGTTTCATTAAAATACTTTGATCTGGTTTAGAATTTTCAAAGATAACTTCAATTTCACACCCACGGGGATGCTCCTGTAGAAAATATAATTGCTACTATTTATACCAATCAACAGTTTCAAGCAAAGGCAAACTACCTAACGTGCATTACTTTTATATTAACCTCATTGACTTCACTTTCGCAACAACATTTTCCGGTTGGGAAAGCGGAAATTTATGCTTGCAAATGAAGAAAGGAGCCCCAGTGAAATTAATTTTCAAGTAACCTAAGACTTTCTCTGTTATAAGACTTTTTCTGTGTATCTGTCCTTCCACACAGAGGGCTGCCGAAGCATTTTTTTTCACGATCGTGAATTTCTCAAAAAATCTCAATGGCATGCTTCGCAGTAGCTCCAGAGATAGCTCAACAGCGGTCTGGTGGAGTCAAGGAGGTTTAAAAAAAATTGAAGGAGGTAGCAACGCCTACAGAGATGTCAAGCTGAACTTTCCGGTTTTGCAGGCTTGCTGAACGGCTACAGGAATGACTGGGAGCCTATGATTGGCGGGAAGGAAGCATATATGTTGAAAAAAATCCTCGCCAATACGGCGTAACGTGGATGTGCTCTCTCTTTCTGTTAACCAGTCCAACGGCCAAAAAGCACGTAGGGGTTAAACCTCTTGAGCGGAGTAACCCCTGGCCAGTAAAGATGTAGAGTGTACCTGCTGTAATTACCCTCTCGGACTTTGCTAGAAGAGCACTGAAGGGTATGCAAGCAATTTAGCAGACTGGGATTCGGTATTTTTTTCCGTACCGCCGGTATCATTATTTGGTAGATATCCAAAAAATCTACCGAATGATTCGGTATTTTTTCGGTAATTGGTTCGGTATTATTATTAAAATTTCGCGCCCAGACCCTCACGGACAGGAAGCATAACCCAGATGAAGCACTTTGCAACACCGGGAAGCCCGAAATGCTGCTAAAAGAAATCCAACCAAAAAGTCATTTACAGCTGACTTAAACGCCTGCTGGCCAACACGACCGAAAGCCGATGACGGCAATGAGTTCCAAACCCTCACAGACCAGGGTACGAAGCACCGACCGAACTGATTAGTTCAACATTTAACATTCTCCAACGTGAAAGAGTGTGGACCGACTGCAGTTCGTGTAATTCTCCGCAAGACTTTGAGGGCCGGGGTAGAAGAATATAACCAAATCTTTTCATTATTGTACACCTAATAAAACATTCAGAGTTCGGCAACCCCCTCTCCTGTGGGGCAGTTTCACCAGATCATTATCTGCGCACAGCCTGCTGACCGAACTAACAAGTCGGTCCAACAGACGTAAGTGACTGTCAGCAGCTGAAGCCCAGAGCGGTTAGTAGTACCCCAACACAGGCAGTAAAAAAGCATAGAAGCATCTGCGGACAACCTCACTCTTACCAAACACGGAATTCACCTTGCGCAGCAGCCCAATCTTACTGGAAGGACGTGGCCCCAGTTGCCTAATATACGGCTCAAAAGTAAGCTGCACATCAAAAACAACACCAAGAATCTCCAAGGAGCTAGACTCCTGAAGCAAAGTGTCATTTATCTCCAGATGTGGATGCTGCAGTACAAGTGTCCGTGACCGACTGTCATTCATCGAGTTAGTCTTACTGGCATTCAGCTTCATACTCCAGGCCGAGCACCATGCACTAATACGTGACAAATCCCTATTCAGAGACTGGGCGACAACATTACGCATGCGGGGAGCAGGTATTACTGCTATCAAAGTAGAAGCGTCGGCATAGTTTTTCATCGTGTTTTCCAGCGAAGAGAACATGTTACTAGTATATAGAACGAACAACAGCGGACTAAGCCTGCTACCTTGAGGGACACCAGACTCCACCGTGACTGAGGCACTCGAAACGCTGTCAACAGACACACTCTGCGTTCGCTCAGAAACAAAATCACGAATGATTGACAGAACCCTACCACCCTCACCAAACGACTCAAGCTTGTGTAATAGACCCCTGTGGTTGACCACTGTCGAACGCCGATCTAAAGTCCAACTTTACAAGGCGTGCCTCAGACCGACAATCCAGCGCAGACTGTAAATGTTGTGGCACCGACAACAAACGTCACAATAACTTAAACCAGTTCTGTACGCAAACTGGCAAGCAGGCAGCAAACCCATAACCTCAGAAAAATTACCAAGCTTACAAGCGATCAATTTCTCAAACACTTTTGACAAAATGGGCGTCAGTGTAATGGGCCGGTAGTTGGCGACATGGGGCAGCACTGGACCTTTGTGAATGGGAGTAATATTCCCAGTACGCCAATAACGGAAAAAATTTCCTAACTGTAGCTGGCGCCGAAAGACCACTGCTAGCTTAAGGGCAAGAACGCCAGCAAGCTGCTTATAAAACAGAGGAAACATGCCCACGGGGCATGTAGATTTAAAAAAAATTCCTTATATGCAGTATACGTATATATAAAAACACCTTTAAAAGCCTTTTATTACATTTTGGAGCGTATCTAACACCTACTTCAAGCCTTTAACCACATCATCCTCGGGCAGTTCACGCTCCACTTAGCTCGGAAGGACCTGACAGTTGGGTGCGCGAAACATTTTGACACGCTGCACCCAATTCTCGCAGCGCAAAGCCTCTTCTCTTCAATGAAGTGCAGTACATCATGAAAAAGCTCAACTGAACGAAAATCAATGGGATTTTCCTAATTTCTTTCAGGACGGATGGTGGGTCATAGGGGGCTAAGAAGCTTCTTTTGTGGGTGCGGGAAACCTAACGCTACAGAAGAAAATCATTCGGTATTGGTAGAATATTCATTAGAGATTCGGTATTGCGGTAGATGAAAGCAGCGCCGGCACTACAGAAGTACCGAATTTCATTCGGTATACCCAGCTCTGAAATTTAGTATATCATTGTGCACTCTGCAGCCTGGCCACTGAGGTGGGTGGCTTTCAATGAGATTCAGTCATACGTTGGGTCTAATTCAATGTTGAAGCACCACTACGTAAAATGATTGTAATGCAATGCATGGACGTCTCTTACGCATTGTCGCTCGCTGTAAAGACTCTGCCCTGCAATATACAGGGAGGGGGGGGATAATGGTACATATGCCAATGAAATTACTTTTTAATCACATGTGTAGTAAATGAAAAACACACTTAACAATGATGTGCGCGTTTGGTGGATTTGCACGATCGATCGATCGCGCTGAGCGTTTGGTGGATGTTGTAGGTATTAGGCCGTAATTTCGGGTAAGTTGGACTATATTCGGGTTTAATGGCAGGTAGGTTAGGGGAGGCAAGGACTGTTTTTTTTCATTTAAAAATTTGAACGATTCACCAAACGCGCAGCGCGATCACTCGATCGCGCAAATCCACCAAACGCGCACAACAACATTATAAGCGTATTTTTCGGCGTAGAATCAGATTCTGCGAATGCAATAAGAAAGTTATTGACACATAGAAATATATATATTTTCAAGTTTGGGAATGTAAAAAGTGTTCGTACAATAACAGTTTTGCATGCTAAAGCTGTAGAGTTTGGCTAAACTTCGGAGCAGAACATTCTAGACTGCTTTATTATGATTTCAGCAGGTGTAGGCACATACATTCATTGGCTTACTTTGTTGACAAACATATGGCGCCATCTAGTATCAGTTCTTTCAACAAACATGGCGGCATAGCGTCATATCGGTCTAACTTTTTTAGCGTCGACCGGGGTGATGTATTGCACCTTGAACGTCGGGGTGAATAATCGCAGTCGACTTTTCCCCTCAAAAAAAGTAAAAAAAAAAAAAAACAGAATACGCCATCTTAGAGCCCATCTTTTTCTCTGTAAAATGATGTATTCATTCACTTACGATCGCTCAATTTTAATAATAATAGTTTAATAGTTAATTTTCCATCCTGAAATACTTTTTACTCAAGTTTTGCCAAAGTCCCGCAACTTTGGTGCAGGAGACCAAAGATTCTGGTGAAATTTGTTCAAATTTAACAGAAACGTAGGTTAAGGACCCATAATTAATAATATAATGAATTAAAAGCATTTTGCTGTCATCCCTCTGGTTCGTTAGTTATAATTAATTTAGTGAGTGCGATTATGCATCCCGATATAAAAAATCGTATGGGGTGAAAACCGCACTTGAACAACTGTATTGTTCAAGCTTTTCAGGGCTCAGAATGTATGAATATTGCTTGTCAAACCATTTGCTCCAAGATTACGGAGAACGTTGGGACCACAGAAAAAAGGACAAAAAAAAGTAAATCCAACCACCAGCCGAGAACACTTTCTGAAAGATCTGCGTTTATCAGGAGTTCACGTAACTAAGTAAACAAGAAGTAATGAACTTCACAGAGACAGTCTAATATCGAGCAGACCCAGTCGGGCACCACTTCTTTTCATACAGTTCAGAAACGCCGGGTTAAAATTCGCAAAAGAGCATAAGCAGAGGCCCTGGTTCTTATTGGAAAATATTTTTATGCGCAAATGAAGCTAAGATTGAGTTGTTCATATCGCAATTTTCAGAATCATGTATGGAGGAAAAATGGCGAAGCGGTGGCGATAAAGAACACAATACTAACTGTTATCTTATGTGGTGGTGGTAGTATCATGGTCTGAGACAACTTTTCTGCTAGAGGTGTTGGTAGACGTTCAATTATAGACAGGTAAATGAACGTAGAAAAATACCAGCACACCCTGAGGATAAATACAGGGCTTTCTGTAGAGAGCCTTGTGCCTCCTCCTGCTTGAATTTTTCGACAAGATGATGATCCCAAAGATACTGCTAGAACTACAAAGGAGTGGTTAGCTGGACAACTTGGACATCTTATGTACATTGCCCGAGCCAGTCTCCGGATTCGAAACAAAGTGGGAGCTTGTGGCGGCATTTAAAAATTAAAATTCAGAAAGAAATCAAATTATCTGAAGAGATTTTGCTGGAAGAATGAAGCAAAATACCTACTGAAGTGTGCGAATCGTTAATAAGACACACAAATTAAAAACTACAGGAAGAGATAGGTTTCTGTTGAAGCTTGATAAATGATTCACTACAACTATTGAATGGAGAAAACGTGTTTTCTGTGGTACGGTGATTTTTGCACCATTGAATATTAAGTTAGTGTAATAGTTTCTTAAATATTGAACATAGACCGCAACAGTACTTGACTCTTAGGTCCAATTGGCCTCTGACGCTGGCGGCCAAAATGGAAAAATGGGATTTTCTCAAGAGCTATTATGAACATGTCCAGACATGGTCATGCAGGCAAGCGCCCAAGTGCGTCCTTCGCCGTATCCAAGATACCTTCTCCGCAAGAAAATGTTGGTACGTACTTTGGAATTTTTTTCTTCAGTATTAGATGGGGAGAAAAGAATAGCTCTTGAGAAAATCCCATTTTTTCGTTGCCGACTTTTGGCCGCCAGCGTCAGACCTAAGAGTCAAGTACGCCATACGTTATAGTGAGCTCACGTCAAAAATAGAATGATAAATTACCAAAACTGCAAGGCGCATGTTGTTGTGTAATGATAAATAATATAAGCAGCACCCATCACCTCTCATACACTAAACTGAGAATGATGTGTCCAAGTGTCCTGCACGTATCATATTAGGTTACGAGCACTAATCAAGATCAGCAGATTATTTTTGCGCTTGGGATTAGTCACGGACGGATCTAAAATTGGTGACGTACTCAATATGCCCAGTAAGTTATCTGGGTGATTGATGAAAAACTTGAATAAAACATTTCCAAACTAAAAAAAAAAACTCTCAAGCAAAATAAAAGTGGAGTGTTCATGATAAGGAAAGGAATAAGTATTTCAGCAAAACGGTGATCGACAATCATTGAACTTTAGGACACCAAACGTCCTAAAATTTATCGCAATTACTTTCACGTTTTATCGATAAATGCATTTGGTGGTTTTTGCGTCAAAATGATAGTTTGTATTTTATGTGAGGCCACTTTGTATACAGAAAACATGCATCCTAATGACGCACGAGCTTGCGTAAACCACAGGAGTGGTTTCGCGCGATATAGACACTGTGTCCCGGATGTGATAGTAAAGAATTTCTGTACTACTACTAGCATTTTGTAAAATATAGATTGTATTGGATATAATAGCGTCGTTTTATGCCTGTATACAAATAATATATGGCTGGTCATATGTCACGAGGTGTTTTAGTTAATAATTGTGTCAAACTTTAGCTACGCACTGTAGGTGTTGCCGTACGGCAACGATGGGTAAAGTGATTCATTACTTTGTCTCAGGAATACCTCTGCATCGCGTGCCACTAAATAGAATGTAAATAGTGTAGGTAAGTACACATTTTATACGATGTTATGCATACAAAACAAATAACATATATGTATCCTATGCTATTGAATTCGGTAGAAGATTCCGTAGTAGCAATACAGTGTTATATTCTAAGATTGTGTGAATTGTAACTTCACGTACAATTCCTATTATTAGCTTCATATAAACGATATCCGTTTAATCAATTGTTCTAGAACGATTGTTCCCCTACTTTTCTGTGCTTGGCACCCCTAACAGAATTTTAATGTGTGTATGGTGCCCTACAAAATTAACTTCTCGTATGATGACGAAGAATTTAAGTTATTTCAATTTATGCCACAAATTCAAGTTTATTTCTGAATGGCGTAAAAATAATCTAAGGTTTCACTACCCTTCTTGACTTGAAAGGTCATCTCGCGGGGATGCGACCACTCCCGATTGGGTACTCCTGCTCTAGAACGATTGATTTTGTTATTTCCTATCTTCAATGTCCTGCAATATGCAACGTGGAAAGCATTGTCTGATTGCCTCTCTATGTTCTATAATATAAATATTGTACTTTTTGTATTATATTAGTTTTAAGAAAATAAATACCTCCACGCATTGTAGGAATAAATGATTTACTTCCATACTTACCTACTATTGGGGGTTCACCGATCAGCCGCACTAATTTTTTTTTTTTTTTTTTGGCGGGCCGGCAGAGAGAGTACAGTTCTGTGCAATATTTTTCTTCTTTTCTATATCAGCTCAAATTGCAATTGAAAAAAAGGACCTTTTCTCAAACGATTCGCAAATGAAGGTGTCTTACATATACCATAAGCAAAGATACAGATGGGCATAAATTTTCTTGGAAGATTGAGTATGTTATCCCAAAACTAGGTACAAATAAATGCAGCTACAATCTCCTACGGAAAATACATCCAAAACCCATATATCATTACTATAGTACGTTTAAGTACATTTACCATTGTTTTTGGCCTGTTAGCTGCCCTCGATCTTTCCTCTATCACATTGCGGTTTTCCAGTCCATTTTACGCCCCTCTTCCTTTATATCATTCCGTTTTATGCCCTGTCTGATACCCCTCTCCTTCAGCTAATTAGTTTAATTTTCCATTTCATGCCCCTTTTCCACTATTATTTTCTTTCGTATTCCTTGCCCATTCGCTCTCCCTCTTCTTCAGCTATTTTACTTCATATTCCTGGTTAGTTTGAACAAGGCCGTCGAGATAGACTCTTCTCGATGGTTTCGGTTTGATGCCCCTCCTCCTCTCATACTTTATTTCGTTCTCTTGGT
>LQNS02276481.1:1147402-1165505 GCA_001587735.2 Parhyale hawaiensis | reverse complement strand
TGTTCCCATGCACGTTGATCATATGTGGGAACACCTTCGTGCATGGGTTCCCCGTTTTTATCAGAATACTTTATATTCCTTGCTCTTTCCTCTGTGATATCGTTCTGCTCGGAAACGGAGGCTTAAACTTCATGACTGGAACTAACTAGCGCTTTGTACTTTTTGTATTGCGTAGAATTCTAGCTGTGCCTGTTTTTTGATTTGGTCCTGTGTTTAGTTACAGTTAGGGTATTAAGTTGCTGTTAAATAATTCGAAATTGATCCCTCAAGGCTTTTTGTATTTTTTCTTTGTTTTTGCTGATGGATATGTAGTATTTTCGTCTGTTCTATGGTTCCAGTTCAAATTGGAAGATAAGTTGCCTTGTAACAGTGGTGCGCAAACTTTTCCATACCTGTCACTCGTGGAGAATTTTGAATATGTTCTCGCACCCCTACAAAATTAATAACCCATATGTTGATCACATGAAATTTATGTAAATGTTTGTGCAGCGATTTATTCGTTAATTTTTTAATGGCAGAAATAAAGTAAGATTTTACACCCCGCCCTATATAAACTCGTGTCCTTCATATAACATATTACATGCAATGCTCTCCTGTGGGAACTCACGCCTGAATCGCCGCGCTCCGTCACGTCTGGGGGGGGGGGTAAAACACTGAATCTAATAGTAATATCCTACGGGAAACTGACATTTTACTTTCTCTTTAGAGGGGTAAAATTCAATCCGTGAATTGGGTGCATTGCTGAATGACAACCAGTGTATAAACCAGAAGTTGAAAGATTCATAGTTGGTGACGTGCTTCCGAATCGTATTAGCGTGGCAATTGCTTATNCTTTCTCTTTAGAGGGGTAAAATTCAATCCGTGAATTGGGTGCATTGCTGAATGACAACCAGTGTATAAACCAGAAGTTGAAAGATTCATAGTTGGTGACGTGCTTCCGAATCGTATTAGCGTGGCAATTGCTTATTTCATAAGTTTTCATTTAGCTTCAGCTTACATTGTAATAATTAGCTACTTTACTTTTCCCTCTAGTTAGTTGTACGTAATTCGCTCCTAGTAACATTAAACAGCTATTTTAAAAGTAAACTTACATCTCGGTTTCACCGACTATTGGAGAGGACTGAAGTTCCTCATTCTAATGGTGCATCCCGAAAGCCCTTTGTGTAATATATATATATGCCCTTATTGAGCCAACCTGCTCCTTTTCATTCACAGCTTACATCGAGGATGTGATTGCTGGCCGGAGACCCGCAGACTCGCAGATTGGACGTGAACTGACGCGCATGGTGAACCAGGTCCCAAAAATGGGAGCTGGCGAGTTTGAAGAGATGCTCAATACCAATCTCAAGGTAAGAAATTCTCTCAGTGTAGCCAATTCCATACAGGCGTTTTCACTAATTGAAATTTCAAGGCCACCACTATTTAGGTACCTTTTTTTCGTTTTTACCTCCGCCAAGGAGGTTATGTTTTCGTTGTGTTTGTCTGTCTGTCACCAAGATAACTCAAAAAGTTATGAACCGATTTGGATTAAACTTACAGGGATTATTAGGTATGTTTTGAGGAACAGATAATTAACTTTTGGTGAAGATATGTCCATCCGTTTGTTTGTTTGTTTGTCTACCTCTTTTTTTTTCTTAATGCCATAACTCAAAAAGTTATGGATGGATTTTGATGAAATTACCATGAGTTGTTAGGTAGCTATATAACAAAGAGTAAATGACCAAATTTTGGTAATGATCCGTTTGTTCGTTCGTTTGTTAACGTTTTTAATTTTATGCTTGTTAGCACAATAACTCAAAAAATAATGAATGGATCTTAATGAAAATTATAGGGTTTGTTAGTAATGTTGAAAGACATAAATGATTAAATTTTGGTGCAGATCGGTTTGATCGTTTGTATGTTTGACTCATGTTTGTCATAACGTTTGTTAACAGTATAACTCAAAAAATATGAACGGATCTTCAAGAAAATTGAACAAGCTGTTATTACTATAAAAAGGTACAAATGATTAGACTTTGGAGTTTATACAAAGAAAATTATGGTTTCAGAGCCAATTTGAATTTTTTGCTACCGTTGCCTCATTTGGCGGAGGTATGCGCTCTCAGAGTGCTCTAGTCTTACAAATGTGACTGTGCCATCTAGGATATATATCATATGAGTATATTGTATTTTCTAGATAGTCCAGCTGGACCTCAGTTATCCATTGATTGCTCATGCTCTCGCTGCATTTCAGGATCTGCTGATGGTGGTGTACCTGTCCCAGCTGACGAAGGTCAATGTGTCGCTCAATGAAAAGCTGACGCTGCTGGTGGGCAGCAACACTGCAAAGGACCAGAGCTGAGCTTGCCTAGGTGTTTTATGCCGAGTCTTGGTTGCTGTAACAGAGTGTGATGCTGTCTGTGTTCTGCACCGAGTCTTGGCATAATTCTTTCTGCAGCACGGGCACAAGGGTCGTAGCTTGAAATAAAGGTTGCAGTATTTTTCTTGATTCTTTGTCCTCGCTTTTTTATTCAAGTTTTCATTTTATTTGTACCGGGTTTGCATACCAAAGTTGTGAAAATCAAATTACGACTTATTATATAATATACCTTCAAATTCTAGCGAAATCCTACACTGCTTTATGACTCACGAGTGGTGTGCACCAAGTGGTCTCGTACCTACCAACCGTTGGGTGTAGCTACCCCCAACTGGAGCGTTACTTCACGGGCGCAGCAGATAACGAAGTTCGCGTGGTTCCAATACGATCTCCATCATGTAATTCATCTGTCAAATTGCCGATGCTTATTACCTCCAGCACGGAGGATTGAGTGTGTCACGATAAGTCAGAAACGTGTTGGGTTTGTTGAGTAACATACGAAGGAACAAATTGTAAACTTTTGGTAAAGATCCGTTCAGCCGTTAACTCATATGCCTTTTTTTTTTGGCAACATTACTTAGAAAATAAAGGGATTTCATAAAATTTACATAAATGTTGGGAGCAGCAACGAAAATTTTTGCGATCTGTTACTCTGTTTGTTTTACTGTTAGTCAGCAACATATTCCAAAATTTTGAACAAATCTCTATGAAAAATGCTGAAAAAGGTTGGATGGACAATAGTCAAATTTTGCTGATTTATTTACCAATTAGTGTGCTGGTCAGAGCCTAAACCAAAAATTTTGGATGGATCTTCAAGAAATGTACTAGAACTCCTAGAAATATTACAAGCAACTAATGACCCAATTTTGGTGATTGTTAAAAAGTAATTCAGGACCAATTTCACCGAGTCCTTAACCTTGCATAGCTTAGTGGAGGTATACGCTCCGTGTGCTTCTCTAGCAGTGAGAATTTAGTAATTTTAAATCTATATGTGGCAGTCCTTATTCGGAGTTTCTAGTGTAGGATTTTCTAATTCGTTCAACTGCACACTCATGTGTCAGCGTGACATTGCAGGGGCTCGGCTCCTGTGGGGTCACCCGGTGATCCTATCGTCTCTCACGACGATTTTGCGTTCACGTAAGTTTTCCTGCGCGCGCCACCACTAAAATAAACACTACCTAATCTTCTAACCTAACTCAATCTAACGTTTCTAACCTAACCCAACTTAATCAGCGATACAGCGAGCAGCGCGGCGCACCAACTTGAACGCCGCTCACGCGCACACTATCTGCTTACACAAACACGCACTCATCTCCGTCGTGAGAGACGATAGCGCCACCCGGTGTCTGTCGTTACCTTCGCTAAAGCGAAGCGGGTCTGCTTAACCAAACAGGCTAGTGTCACACAAGTTTAAACCAACCAGGGTGTCTATTTTTAGATCTATGGGACCCGCAGTAGCAGCAGACTAAAGCGTTTGACTTTTGACTCTAGGCCGCTGGTTCGTGTCTCGTTCCCAGCAGGACATCTTGCCGGCGTTTGAGGTGATCGTTCAGCATCCGGTCTGCATACTGCTGTGGGTTTACTGACCTTCCTCACATATGGGGATGGTTGGGAGTCGCAGATATTGTTCCATGGGGTTTTCCGCCACTGGCGTCATAGCTCTAGACAATCTTTGGTCGACTGCAACCGTATACTCCTCTGGGACCTGTTGTTCTGTATATTCAGCACAAACTAGTGCATGCGGGTTTCCCAGTTCGTAAAGTCAACTTGACCGTACCCCCTTTTACCAACTGGACTGTCATCCATGGAAGCATAAGACTCCTGGTGACACGGTACGTGAATTTGTAAGGTTTGGTTGGCCGTTACCAACAGTGCTGTCATCGGTTATATGCAACGAGATGTCAAATTTACAAAATCTAAACTTTATAAAAATTTCAAGTGGTACACTACAGCAAGAGTCCTTTATTAGGTTTTTCCGAAACTGCAGTTTCAGATTGGTTATTACTGAATAGTTTTAGCTTCGGTCTGCTCTGCAAAGGAGATTAACAAGGAAAAGAAGTAGGAACATATAGTGTATAGATGGAAATTTGGAACCCATGCGAGAGAAGGTGTTCCCGCACAGAATTTATGCGCGTGGAAACAAGTCTGGAAAGAAAAGGCACAAAAAAAGAATAATCCGCCAGAAAATGTCGGAAGGACGCTAAGTGGGCACATGAAAAGTAAGTATGTATCGAAGGCCTATCTTAAGAACTAACATGACCTACAGACCCCCCCCTTCTGGGGTAACTGCTTCCCTTAATTAACATAGGATGGGGCGTACGTAACTAACCTAACCCTATGGCTCACCCACTGCTCGCGAGGGAGGGGTCACCACTGAAAACCCTCTACACAGAGAGTGAGGGTAAATTAAAACAATTTATTTGGTTTTGATTAATTTTTGTACTTCACTGAGATCCGAAGTACAGCGCATAGCCATACAGGCAACTCAACACGCAAAGAAAAGTTCGCGAGGAGAATTTGAAGAGTGCCAGAACAAGTTCTTCTCTAGCCAAGAACAGCGAATCAGGCGCTGTTCGCTCGTACGAGTTCAGAACAGCGCCGTCATAGTGAGAGAATTTGGTCTAGCACCGTACTAGTTCTCCTAGTCGCGAATACTAAACTATATAAAAAAATTCATGTTAACATGTTCACACAGCTACATTATTACAGCCGGCAAGATGCCATTTTGATTCACGGATGCGAGATTAAACTTCGGGAATCCTCCTTCGACAAAGCCGTGGTCAGCTACACACATTAGCCATCTTACAAATGCTTTGGCAGTAGCAATGTGAGAACCACCGACTCCACAGAATGGCAATGGCACCTTCCCGACTGCAATATAACAAAGGGCTACCACTACTACATACATGGCTGCCTCATTCAAGTACCATTTTTCGTGTAAAATACAAATGGTGTAATTTTCAATCAAAACAGATTCAGGCGATGCTGCTAAATACCAATACGTCTGAAGTAATGAGCTTTCGATAGGAGTAGAAAAACTGTGTCGAGATTTAAATTTTACAACTATAACTATATCACAAGGAATTACGTAACTAATGCGATGTTGTTAGATCTGACTGAACTTTCGTAGTTCAAAGAAAGCGCAGATCAACTTAACTCATCTATTCCAATTCCTGTTATCACAGAAAGTCTCGCGGGTAACTCCTAAATTTAATGCCCTGAACTGATAAGACCATTATCCATTACCTTAGCGTGGGCTCAAAACGACACTGTAGAATTTCTAAAATACAAAATAACACTGAAAACAACTTTCTTTTCACTTACACGTACTATGTAGGTGACTGGACAATTTTAGGTGATGTTCAATAATGCCATTAAACAGGCTACTAATTCGTTTCTTTTACCTCTTACACTAATGCCCATAGACGAAGTCACTTAAGTGCCTCCAGTATTGCAAGACTGTAACGATGTACACAATTGCACTAATTTCAAAGCCTTCTTTGGTAAACTCATACTAAATCGTTGAGAAAAATTGTAAGCAAGCGAAATGGTAGCAAAAAGATGATATACAAGAGAGCACTACTGTACTATGTAGGTAGGATCATGGCACAAATGTACTGCTGGTTACGCTGACTCAATCGAGCTGCAGTTGCTAGCTGGAACCAAGGTATTTCTTGATATCCTTCTCCACGTCAGGCTGCAAAAAAAAAAAAAGAATTTATTTCCATGATATGTGCATCATGTTATAAAAGCAGAAAACATCTTGATTTTTTCAATTCATCAATGGAGAAGACTTCTTTGACGCACCTACTTTCGTCGAGCCCATTCAATCCAATTAACTTTATCTGAGTAGTATCCAATGCGTTCGATTCGCTACTTTGGACAGATTTTCAAGCGTTAATTGCAAACTAATTACGGTGGGCACAACTGGAAACTGAATTTGTATTTTCTTAACAGTAAACGCCTGAAAGTCGACCCAAGAAGGCAACTTGAACGGCCAAGAACGAAGTCACAGATAGGTCAAACCTACTGAGATTAGATTACCTCAATAGAAGACATCGATATACATAGTAGAAAAACGTGCCGTTGAGACAACGTTAGACCTTCACACGTGATCAAATACACGAGAGAGGAGGACTGGCTGTCGAGTCACTAGGGATCTATTACTCCCTAGCTCCGGAATGGGACTTTATGGCGTCGAAATTATTCTTTTTTATATACTATTACCCCTCCCTCAAATCCAGTATTTTTGAACTACACAAGGCAAAAAGATTCTAATATTAAATATGGAGTCGACGATATTAAACTGGACAACACTTCAAAACCCGTGTTGACCAACACTTAGGTGTATCCAGCCGTACCGGTTTACCACTCGCGAAGCCCTCACATTCAGCCCCTCGCCTACATGCCGAACAAAACAACCATTCTATCAGCAGGAATGATTTTTCCATCATAGACTCTTCCAACCCCATCGAGCTCACAACATTAGTGTCTCTCCACATACATAACACCAAACCTAGCCTCAACATCATGACCACGGCTGTACCGCTCTATACTGTAGCCTATATACCTAACCTGAATTCTGCCGACTGTACGGGAGCTGAGGTCCGGCCCCTACGCACGGCTCCGTCCATTTGCCTTTTAGACTTTACCCCAACAACACCTACGCTCCCCTTACCTATTACAATAAAGAAATTTTATTTATTGATCGTAGCCTAGGTTTTTTTTTTCTTCCTTCTGAAGATGGGATATTTCATCCTGAAACGTTAGGTTTTTAATATCGTCGACTCATATTTAATACCAGTATTTTTGTTGACATATTTAGGTAAAATGAGGCATTCTAAGACGTTTTAACGCTCATCTTTTTAACTGTATACGATAGAGACAACTGTTTATCTGTGTAACCTTAACTAGTATTCTCTGAAGTTTCTATTTGTATTGTGCGAACAGATAAATTGTTTTTAGAATTAAGTAATATTCTGTATTTGATCATCTGTGGTCCGATACCGGATACGGTGGGAGACCCGCTTTTGCAAGATAGCCCAAGATAAAACTAGCAAATGGGTTTGTTTTTGCTTAACCTCTTGCTACGTTTTTCTCGAAGGACGGGTTACGCCTGAGTGGGTAACCTGTCAGGAAGACCGCTCTCGCAGTCTGGCACACGAACTGGTTAGCCTTAAAGGACAAAACACGGCGAAGAGAGCACTCCCAGGTCTTCCTAGGGTCCCTCCGCTAAAGCCTTAGCGGAACCACACGGCGACGGCTGCATCCTCTGTCTTTCCAGGGCCTGCCATAGTCTGGCGCCTAAGGAGGGATCTCCACGCTAGCCAGAGCAACTAGCCGCTACGGCCGACAGCTACAGGCCGCTTAGCAAGCCGGACGGCCCGTGCGTATTACCGGGACAGTCCGTAAAGTATCATATATTGCCCCGGCTCGTCAGAGGAGGCCGATTCACGCAAGCCGGACGGTCACGAGAGCTATACGGGACCGTCCGCCCTCCGAGAACCCTGACACCCAAAGATTGTTAAACACGACTCTGGACAATACAATACCTAAGACACTTACGATTGGGTTAGTTTTTGGAGAATGTCGAGACACGGGTACCCCATTTTTGTCCACCACGAATTTTGTGAAGTTCCACTTGATGAAGTCGCCCAAGAGGCCGCCTTGCTTCTTCTTCAGAAACTTGAAAAGCGGATCTGCATCATCGCCATTAACCTTAATCTGAGGAGGGTAATGGATTAGTGAAACAAGGAACTGTATGCAGTGCAGAATTTACAACTCACGATGGGTATTGCTCCGCTACCCTAAGGATTGTTTCCTAAAAATTGGCTCTAGCCGGTCGATGAGCTGTACACTCGATAAAACCAGCGCTGGGATGCTGACGTCACAGTCCACAGCATACAGGAACGACCCACCCAGACTAATTTACAGTATAACGTTTGGTCCAGGTACAGCATGTAACTTACCTCAGAGTAGGTGTTACGTGAATGAAAAACTAGGTTACTTACCTCAGAGTAGGTGTTAGGTTAGTTAACAATTAATTTATTGGGGTCAATTGAGCTAAAAGTCCCTAACTAATAGGCACATAACACATTTGAATTACAGGGAGGACACACACTGCACCTGCTCCGAAAGTAAGTCTATATACATGATCATACGCAAGGTCGAACGAAGGTAGTGTCGTGAAGAGGTTACTGACGTAATTAATTAGAGGTAATCCTTTACTCGGTACCTAGTTGAGAAACCCTTTCATGTAGATTAGGTAGAGAAGATGGCTCACTCAGAGCATATTGCTTTACACAGGCTGAAAATACATCTTACGAGAAAGATAACCAATTTAGAGGACGCCTTTATTAAAAGCCTTGTCTTCATAAAATGAATGGTTGGGCTTTCGATAAGCACTAAATATGTGGAATGACGTAGAATGTACAGAAAATATAGAGGCTCAAACGCTCCTAGTTCTATTACGGTGAATTTAGAACGGTCAAGAAAACTAGCTTATATATATACTGTACAAACTGAAAACCTAACCATTAACCACTACCTAAGACTGCAAGTCATTTAAACTTATGCTTCCCCTTAATTTTGCTGTGAAAGGACCTAAAATGCCAACATTAATGATGTTTTAAAGGCCTTCGATATGTTCAGTACATGATGGGATCTAGGATGTATGGGGGAAGAACTAAGACTGCACAGTCCAGGACTTCCTGATGGCACGCTAGAACATCCAAACTAGAAGCGTACCAAGGTACATCACCCGTATTTCAGCTGCACACTCTGGATGACAGTATTTGTGGTCCATGGAAGAGAGCACGCTCAGAGGAAGTAGGTTATTAAAGTTAAAAGATGATTTTGCAATTGTCAATTAAAATTACATTGAAGTTAATACAATAGAAAACCCAGCAATACGAACACAAATGACGACTCAGCTTCACTGACTATTAGCCGATAAATGGCATGGTAATTTAAATATTTTTTTTAATTGATGAAGTCGGGACAAAAGCGAAGGATTCAAATGTCGCTTTGATAATTTTTTTTTTTTTGTTTGCAATGAGACTGAGAGGGTAGCCAATGTTTTACCAATAAGTCTTCCACTATTCGAAATTGGTATGAGGAAAGGTGAATTATCATGTTGAACAGCTCAAGCCACCGTCTGCACTACTTACAAAACTGATAAAAGAGGAAGAAACGAGGGACCTACAGTAGCCATGTCGAGACAATATGGAATCCTTGGACGATTCGAATAGGTAACAAATGCATAGCCCAATATCAATCCTTTTAACAAAAAGTGTCGACATAAAAAATGTTAACGTTTCGGGATCATATTCCCATCTCCAGAACTAAAAACAAGGCTACAGCATAAATGTCTAAAACTAGAAGTTTATTTCAGCAAGCTAACTGGGAGAGAGATGCTATCGTGGGGAAGTGTAAAAGGCAAATGGCCGGAGTAAGCTTGAGAGGGGTCCAATGTCAGTGCTTACGCAGGCGAGACCGCTAGGGAGCTTCGGAGGCGGAAGGGACGTACAGTCGGGGGAAAAATGTCAGTTGTGGATTGTACTGAGGGAAACGGTTGAAGTTATTATGTTGAGGCTGGGCTTAGTTTTATGAATGTAAAGAGATTCTAGAGATGTGAATTCTATGAGTTGGAGAAGTTAATAATGGAGGTAGCGTAAACTGGAGTTACTTTATCTGCTATGGGGTAACTTTGTCCAGTCGCTTTTACAAATTTGTATGAAATGGACATATGCGCGAGTTACAATAAAATTGGCACAATTCATATACTACCGAAATAATAACCACGTGGCACTGTTGGCTTTTTAAAAAATGAAAAAAAACGCTAAAAGTTACCTCATAGCGGATTCAGTAACATCATTTTACTGTAGCTAAGTAAGAAACTTTGTGCGGCTTTTACAATAAGTTATCAAACATAAAAAAACGCAGGAACTTACTGGGTTACCTTTTAATGAGGTTCGTACGCAGGTTCTTATGTCAAAGCATCGGGCTTTGCAAACCACTAATGAAGCAACATCTTACCTTAATTTGTATTATATATAGTCTTATGTTCTCCAGCAGGGTTGGTTGACTTACTTTGCTTGATTTATAAAAATCGCTGATATTATTTACATAAAATTTTACTGAATTTTCTCGTTTTAAACATTTATATCCCACGTATATAATCAATTTTAAACTGCTCTCAGAACTTGCTAGAGGCTGTATACGTTAATGCTACATGTCCAGCTAGCCATTTCTCACCTTAGCAAAGATATCAAACTGCACGTCAAATTTCTTGACGAACTCCTTGATATCCTCGGCAGACCCCGGCTCCTGGTTCCCGAACTGGTTGCAGGGGAAGGCCAGGATGCTGAGGTCGGGGGAGTAGCGACTGTGAAGCTGCACCAGTTGGGTGTAGTTCACAGTAGTCAAACCTCACTGACTCGCTACATTCACCACCAGCACCACCTTGCCTCTGTGGAGTCAGGTAGTTAGGGATATTCCAAATTAATCGACGAAGCTTGAAGAAAGGAATGAACATAAAGTTAATCATGCAAAAGTAAAATTACCGTACATGGATGGGGGTAGTAGGGAAAGGGCAAGCAAAAAAAATAAAGACTGTCAGGGGCGCGTTCAATTGGGCAGTCTTTTAATTTAAGGCGTAATTCGTCCGACTCTTCAGACGTGTGCCAGGTGCCCAGGCTTCGACTTCTTGATTCACGTTTCAGGCCCAACTCTTAGTCAGTTACCCGTCCGTGAGACTTTCATTACCGCAGTCTTACGTCGTAACACGGAGTTTTCAGCCGGCTCGACGTAATCGCGTTGTTTTAACACTTGCAACACGATTCACATTGACGAAGTCGAAGCTTCTGTCTGAAGGTTTGGTCAAGTCAAGCCTAGCAGGCTTAATTTTGGCACCCAATCGAACACGCCTGTAGTGTAGTGGAATTAGATAAAACCATACGATACAACGTGATGCTTTGAGAAAGGAAGTGGAAAGGTCATTTTGTATGTCAAAAGAAATGAGGAATCCATGTACGACGGTGTTACTAAGCTGGGCCTACACACACGGGCATTGCATGTTGGGTAAGACAGGGAAGAAGAGAACAGGCGTCGTTAACATTAATGATGCTGGAAAGTAGAAGGAAACGAGCAGAAAATAAGGATATCCCAAAAAGCTAAAGCAAAAGCAATCTATGTGGGGTTGGGGTTTAGGTAAAATGAACAAACTTAAGCCTACGACGCGCACTCTGAACGCCGTGAAGATGGTCCAGTAGCTTACGAGATGACCCCGTTGTAATTTGAGTAAGGTGATAAGCTGGTCATTACATACAAGCTACAGGGGGTTCAGGAATGATCACGAACTAATTCCAGGTCTTGAAAACAAATTCCATTTTGACGAGTACTTGGTCCCTGTATATACCGTAATACACGTTTACCGCAAGACTCCTACTCCTCGGACCAGCTAGGCCTAGTGTCCATATCTAGAACTTTGGACCCGGAAAATATCCAAAGCCTCCTGACTCTGACTCCTTTTGTCAACAAAACAGCTAATATTCACTGATTCCAACTCCTGATACTAACGAGCGTCTGACTGCGAGTCCTGTTCCCAAATGTGTCCGATCCCTCCAAACTCCGACTCTATACTTCTGGAATCAAAACTAGTTCTAGATTTCATTCCAGAAGTATAGAGTCGGAGTCTGGTGGGGTCGGACATATTTTGGACCAGGACTCGCAGTCAATGTAATAACTCAAAAAGTTATGAAAGGATACTTATGAAATTTACAGGAATTGTTAATGTTAAAAGAAATGTATACATACTGTATTTGGTTAAATTTTGGTGGTGATTGGTTGGTCCGTTTGTGTGTTTGACTTATGTTCGTTTAAATGGTTGTTAGCAGCATATATAGCTCAAAAAGTTATGAATGGATCTCCAAGAAAATTACAGAAGTAGTTAATACTGTAAAAAAAGGCACAAATTCTTAGATTTTGGTGTTGATGCAATGATAATCTTAGTTTCAGAGTCAATTTGAATTTTTCATTACCGCTGCCTTGCTTAGGGGAGGTATGCGCTCTGAAAGTGCTCTAGTTATAATAAAAGTTATTACCTATACCCTCATAGAAACGAGGGGGAGGAGTCATTAAATATACAGTGCTGTACTGTGGAAATAGCTACTCTACTGCCATCTTGACTGCTGGCCGTTACGGCAAAAATTTCAAAAGCTACTGCCTTCACCATCTAACCAATAATTTTTGTCTTTGCATATAATAAAACTTCAGTTGTGCACCATGCCGTCAACGACTTCACATGAAGTGACGAGACCACGCATTAGAAACAACAGCAATAACTACGTACTGGTACTTCTCCAGATTAACGGGATTGCCGTCGATGTCATTGCAAGTGAAGTCGTATATCGTCTTTGGTGAAGATGCCTGAAAAAAATATCAAAGTTTGAGATAAACCTGAAAAAAAGGTGACCAGTAGAAGGTAATTTTTTAATTTTTCTAGGCGTAAAACTCCAAAATCGTGCGTTTGGCAAACTGATATAGCAGCAGCTAAAACAGTAATTCGTGGACAAATATTTGTATACCACGATATGTAGATTACCTACTAACTCGTAGACTATACTGTTGATACTTATGTATAAAATGTATTCTTACCAAGATAGACCTACAGAGCAAATATGTCACCTACAGAAGCCTAATTCTCAACTATTTTACCTAGCAATCCACACATTTCATATATGTACAACCTAGCAATCCACACATTTCATATAGGCTACCACCTAGCAGTCCACAGATTTCATATAGCACCTAGCAGTCGACACACTTCATATACCGGGCAACACTACGCCTTCGCACGCTCAACTTAACTAGCGCATATTCAGCTCGCACGTCCCCCCCCCCCAAAAAAAAGTTAAAGTTGGCAGCGCAGATACGGTAGCATAAACGACGTGCGAGCGGAAGGATCGGCTCATTGAGCAAAGCCTACGATTGATAAAAATATATGTTGCATATAGGTGCTCATGGAAAGATACACAAAGTAAAGCAACTCATGCATCTCGAAGGTTACCAACACAACATATCGCAGGTTGCTTACATTCTTGACCGTATTACGTCATATTGTTGACCTCCGTCGGGCAACAGTATGCACTGCCAATGTTATTAGTAATGAATTTTAGTAACGAGTTGGATTTTTCAATCGTAATTTGCAGGCTGAAGATGCATTTCCTGGTCCTGACATTGAGTTAGTCAATGTACATTCGACTTACGCTAGTTGACCTAGGCACATAACTAGTGTTGTTAGACGCAACGCGTAACAACACAATGGATTTCTGTTTTAAGTTACACTAAAGCGAGTTAGAGTACAGGGGTAATAACACGCCTGGAACAAGTGGCATTTGGCCTCTCCCCCCTCAAACAATAACTACCGGAAGTATGGGGCTAGCACAACCCCACTGGACATTTGTAGGCGTTCATCAGCTGCCTATGCGTATAGGCTATAGAACTAATTCCGATAATATCGCCTACATGCCTAAAATTTCTGATCGGGAAGTCGGTTGACTTACCATGACGTATGGCCTTGTGGCTGTCAGCGCCGCGCTAAAGGCTCCTAATCCAAGCAAACGTTTACCTGCGGATAAAGAAAAACAGAATTTATTAAAATAAAATAAGAACGTCCCTGAAAAGATAAAATAATCATAGGTGCACCTAAATTGTATCAGAAGCTCACGGTAGCTCAGAATTGCTTGAAATTTCGCTTCTGCAGCCAGTTTAACAAATGAAAAATTTCAAAGGACGCTGTGCCGGCAGGTAGACCTTCACAGGAAATAAATATACACGCAGGCCGCCACTGGGGCTCGAATAACAGACATGCACTCAAGTATTAAAATAAGATATCAGAAGGCGGTAAAGACCCTTGAGTGCGGTAAGGACCCTCGAGTGCGGTAAGGACCCTCGAGTGCGGTAAGGACCCTCGAGTGCGGTAAGGACCCTCAAGTGCGGTAAGGACCCTCAAGTGCGGTAAGGACCCTCAAGTGCGGTAAGAACCCTCAAGTGCGGTAAAGACCCTCAAGTGCGGTAAAGACCCTCAAGTGCGGAAGGACCCTCAAGTGCGGTAAGGACCCTCAAGTGCTGTAAGGACCCTCAAGTGCGGTAAGGACCCTCAAGTGCGGTAAGGACCCTCAAGTGCGGTAAGGACCCTCAAGTGCTGTAAGGACCCTCAAGTGCGGTAAGGACCCTCAAGTGCGGTAAGGACCCTCAAGTGCGGTAAGGACCCTCAAGTGCTGTAAGGACCCTCAAGTGCGGTAAGAACGTTACAATGCGATTACGATCTGAGAGTGCGCATAAGTTCCTGCGCGGATAAGACCTCGTTGGCGGTGGAGGCCAAATTGTGCCGCAAGTCCCGATGTTTCGTCAGTTCCTAACTCATAAATTTTCACCTCGTGACCGAAAAATACACGGTTACATATACAGGGGTGAACTGTGACATATCTTTACAAACGTTTCATTAACTTATGCAGAACTTTGTCAGTAGAAATGATCGGTATCACTTGGTAACTAAGAAAAGAATAGCTTTACTTTGATTGATCTTAACTAGTAATAGCGCTTTCAAAAGCCAGTTACATTTAGTGTTATTCCGGCGTCACTATCTTATCGAGCAGAGGCATCCAATCCACCGGACAGCACATGATTTTGGTGCGCCGATATAGTAAGCAATGGAAGGGATACGGGGCAATCGAGTGCAATATTGCACTGTGGGACAGGAGATAAGAAAAAGAAAATAATAGCAGTAACGAGGACTTCATCTTATAACTGGGGTTAATTAAGATAACATGCTTCTTCAAAGTACACTATTAACACGTTTGTTTTGATGGCACAGAGATTTAGTTTAAACGTATGTACAACTAGAGCACTCTGAGAGTGCATCCCTCCGCCATGCAAGGCAGCGGTAACGAAAAATTCATATCGGCTCTGAAACCATGATTTTCAGATATCAAAACCGAAATCTGATCACTTGTGCCTTTTGATAATATTAACAGTGTCTGTAATTTTCTTTGAGATCCGTTCATAAAGTTTTGAGTTCGGTATTGCGCTAACATACATTTTAACAAACATTAGTCAAACACACAAACGGACCTACCGATAATCACAAAAATCTAATCAATTTTGTCTTTTAACATTACTAACAATTCCTGAAAACTACATAAAAATCTATTCATATTTTTTTTAGTTATTGCGCTAACAAACATAAAATCAAACACAGAGACAAACGAACAAACAGGTCATCACAAAAAATTGATCATTTACTCTCTGTATTAAACCCAACAACTCGTGTAAATTTCATGAAAATTAGTACATTAGTAGTAGTAGAAGTTTTTACTAGCGCTTCAGTGGCACACTGCCGATATCGCGCCGAACTATTCCTGTGTTTAACCACAGGCTCGTGCGCCGACTAGGGTGCGTTTTAAATTGTCAATGATTTTTGTCTCTGTTTCTCTGCCGGTAGGTCTCAGAGTGGTCAGTGCGCTACTGACAGGAAAAAGGCGCAAGTTGAGCATCTCCAACACCCGGGCGCGGCTGAACGCTTTTGCTCAGCTACGCCGCACGGGGGAAGGAAACGAAATGCAAGAAGGTAGAAGTCTAGTGGGAATAGGTCAGCCACTTCTATCGACAGCCCACCTTCCGAAACAGAAGGGGAAGTATTGAGAGCCTACCTAACTTTACAAAACTAACCTTCTCAGCAGGAACTGCGGCCAGATGCTACATTCCCTGCGGAAAAGGCACTCGTGACCCTTGGGTGCGTTATACCCAAACATAATGTGGCAGGGAAAAGGGCCCGCCACAATATGCCCCTGAGGGCAAAATCCGTACATTACTGTTTCAATTAGGGCACTAACAAAAAATAGGCAGACAAACAAATGGATGGACAGATCTTCACCAAAAGTTATTCACTTGTTCCTCCTAACATACCTAACAACTCGTGTAAGTTTCGTCAGAATCCGTTCCGTAACATGGGTTGTAACAGACAGACCCGACGAAAACATAACCTCTTTGGCGAAGACAACAAATAAGAATGTAAGAACCTTTACAGCATATATTCTGTTTCTGTACGAAAAAAAATAATTGGTACAACCCACCCACCAGTGACAGAGCAACACTTTTAACCTTACGACGGTGTACTCAGAAACCAACAAACAGCCGTAGGTACATGTCAACTGGCCTAATAATTCTAATCGCCTCATGACTGATAAGAAAACAATTGATAGGAATGATAAGACACAATTGAGAAGTACTAATTGCCGGTGATAGTGAGAATGGACCCAGGGCCGTAACTGCCAACTCCCACCACGATTGGGCCGTTATTAAGAACGTTCCCTGGCATACTCGTGTAACTGCCCGGCTATGCGCTTTGCCGGTTACGTTTTCTAATACGTTAGTGTAGCTACTCGGCAGTCAAAATGACGGCATAAGCAAGGAAACCACATTTCATTTTGATTAATGAAGGCGATACGTTATTGTTGACAATTTCCTTAGCTGTACAGTAATTCTTGCATCACCTGTATCCTAAAGACCCACAGATTAGTTATACTTTTCCGCTGTATGCAATCAGTAAAGCAGCATAGGTACAAAAGCACCTACAAGTATACAAACACAGAAGTTATAACTTTCACTCGTATGTCTAATATCTACCTACTGAAATAAAGCCCGCAATAACTTTCGTTACCGGTACATTTAACGGTAGAGTATCCACCATGCTGGCAGACTTTAGGGCGACCACGTAACTACCAATTTAGCCGTATCATGGATATGGCTCAGTGCAATTAATCTCGGCTGCACTACACGTCTTTGCAATTGTGAGCCGCGATTAGTTTCCTTATTTTAGATTTTGTGTTAAAATTCAATCAGGCAAGTCCAATGTATTCTGGATGACACCAAGGAACTACGATTTTGATTGCAGATAATTATTCACTGTCAATTTTCACGGCATGGTAACCTAGTCTTTGCATAAATCTTGTCACTCGCTTTCTCATTTGGTGCGTCTTTATTCTGGAGCAGAGCATATTGAGCAGGCAAGCTGTTATAGAAGGGCACAAATTCTCAGAACATACCAATGTACCCGGAACGTTAACATAAACTTCAGAACAAACCTGACCGGTCATGCTCGTGTGCTTATATGCTCCATGACGAGACAGCACATACAATATTTCAATAAATAAACATAGGCGCAAAATAGAAACACGGCGTTCCAGAGCTAGGCGCGCAGGGTTTGCAAACTGTCAATAGGTATACGCGCACCAGCGGTCAATACCTCCAATGTCAATATTTATGACCTTCTATCTGACGCACGAGCGTGCATTCCACTGGCAACATTCACCTACGACTTCCATCAATAAAGTATTAATACTGAATCATTGCTGAGTTAACAAATCATGTCATTGGATCAATGATGCTCAGCACTTAGTGAGTGAATTTATTTGAATGTTCATTATTTTCAGTAATGAACAGTTGCGTGGAGAGGGGGGAGGGGCGTCGGGGGCGGTGGCCCGGGCGCGAATTTTTTTTCCTGAACCTTTCAGCAAGTACAGTCTTACGGCAGCCAATGGCGTGGCAGGTCACAGGCCACAGTGTGAGGGGCGAAGGGTGATGCTCAGTGATGGTGTTGCACGCTGATGCATACTCTGAAAACACCATGTAAATAGACTATTTACGTGCCGTGAAGTTTATTTTCATAAATAATAGGCATCTATT
>LQNS02276481.1:1120085-1134085 GCA_001587735.2 Parhyale hawaiensis | reverse complement strand
CCTCAAGTGCGGAAGGACCCTCAAGTGCGGAAGGACCCTCAAGTGCGGAAGGACCCTCAAGTGGGGTAAAGACCCTCAAGTGCGATAAGAACCCTACAATGCGATTACGACATGAGAGTGCGCATAAGTTCCTGGGACGGATAAGAGTTGGCGTTGGAGGCCAAATTGTGCCACAAGTCCCGATGTTTCGTCAGTTCCTAACTCATCAATTTTCACCTCACGATGACTGAAAAATACACGGTTACATATACAGGTGTGACCTGTGACATATCTTTACAAACATTTCATTAACTTATACAGAACTTTGTCAGTAGAAATTATCGGCATCACTTGGTAACTAAGAAAAAGAATAGTTTTACTTTGATTGATCTTAACTAGTAATAGCGCCTTCAAAAGCCAGTTACATTTAGAGTTAGTCCGGCGTCACTATCTTATCAAGCCGAGGCATCCAATCCACCGGACAGCACATGATTTTGGTGCGCCGATAAAGTAATCAATGGAATGGATACGGGGCAATCGAGTGCAATATTGCACTGTGGGACAGGAGACAAGAAAAAGAAAAAAATACCAGTAACGAGGGCTTCATCTTATAACTGGGGTTAACTAAGGTAATATGCTTCTTCAAAGTACACTATTAACACGTTTGTTTTGATGGCACGAGTTTTAGTTTAAACGTATGTACAACTAGAGCACTCTGAGAGTGCATACCTCCGCCATGCAAGGCAGCGGTAACGAAAAATTCGTATCTGCTCTGAAACCATGATGTTCAGATAAAACCGAAATCTGATCACTTGTGCCTTTGGATAATATTAACAGTGTCTGTAATTTTCTTGGAGATCCGTTCATAACGTTTTGAGTTAGGTATTGCGTTAACATACATTTTAACAAACATTAGTCAAACACACAAACGGACATACCGATAATTACAAAAAGCTAATCAATTATGTCTTTTAACATTACTAACAATTCCTGAAAATTTCATAAAAATCTATTCATATTTTTTTTTAGATATTGCGCTAACAAACAAAATCAAACACAGAGACAAACGAACAAACAGGTCATCACAAAAATTTGATCATTTACTCTCTGTATTAAACCCAACAACTCATGTAAATTTCATGAAAATTCGTACATTAGTAGTAGTAGAAGTTTTTACTAGCCCTTCAGGGGCACACTGCCTATATCGCGCCGAACTATTCCTGTGTTTAACCACAGGCTCGTGCGCCGACTAGGGCGCGTTTTAAATTGTCAATGATTTTTGTCTCGGTTTCTCTGCCGGTAGGTCTCAGAGTGGTCAGTGCGCTACTGACAGGAAAAAGGCGCAAGTTGAGCATCTCCAACACCCGGGCGCGGCTGAACGCTTCGCTCAGCTACGCCGCATGGGGGAAGGAAACGAAATACAAGAAGGTAGAAATCTAGCGGGAATAGGTCAGCCACCTCTATCGACAGCCCACCTCCCGAAACAGAAGGGGAAGTATTGAGAGCCTACCTAACTTTACAAAACTAACCTTCTCAGCAGGAACTGCGGCCAGATGCTACATTCCCTGCGGAGAAGGCACTCGGTACCCTTGGGTGCGTGATGCCCAAACATATTGTGGCAGGGAAAAGGGCCCGCCACACTATGCCCATGAGGGCAAAATCAGTACATTACTGTTTCAATTAGGGCACTAACAAAAAATAGGCAGACAAACAAATGGATGGACAGATCTTCACCAAAAGTTATTCACTTGTTCCTCCTAGCATACCTAACAATTCGTGTAAGTTTCGTCAGAATCCGTTCCGTAACATGGGTTGTAACAGACCCGACGTAAACATAACCTCTTTGGCGGAGGCAACAAATAAGAATGTAAGAACCTTTACAGCATATATTCTTTTTCTGTACGAAAAAAATAATTGGTACAACCCACCCACCAGTGACAGAGCAACACTTTCAACCTTACGATGGTGTACTCAGAAACCAACAAACGGCCGTAGGTACATCTCGACTGGCCTAATAATTCTAATCGCCTCATAACTGATAAGAAAACAATTGATAGGAATGATAAGACACAATTGAGAAGTACTAATTGCCGGTGATAGTGAGGATGGACTCGGGGCCATAGCTAACTGCCAACTCCCACCACCATTGGGCCGTTATTAAGAACGTTCCCTTGCATACTCCTGTAACTGCCCGGCAATGCGCTTTGCCGGTTACGTTTTCTAATACGTTAGTGCATGTACCTACTCGGCAGTCAAAAATGACAGCATATGCAAGGAAACCACATTTCATTTTGATTAATGAAGGCGATACGTTATTGTTGACAATTTTCTTAGCTGTACAGAGTTTAACAGCTTTGATCTCAGAGCTGTAATTGTATGCCGATCAATCCTTAAAGAATACCAAGATATGCACCTCTTGAATATTGGTATAACACGAATTTCACTTGTTTCATATAGCTATACATGGATATTGTATTGCGTTGAGACTTAATGAAGTAGTATGTCCTAGTCTCATGAATATCTTATAATAATACAGGTAGGCTTTCTGGATAGCTATATGTAGTTGAAATATGTGTGAAAGTAACATGTATTTTAGTAGGAACTATCGATTTCTGTTTTAGGTAAATGACATCATTGATGATTCTGTGCTTCATGTCCCATAAGTGTACTCACTTTCAGGGGACACGTTCTCAATGATTACTGTATTCTAGCTTTATTTTTATGTACGTACTTGTAATTTTAAATATGAGAACAATAAAGGTGTTAAAGGTGTCTTGCATCACCTGTATCCTAAAGACCCACACATTAGTTATACTTTTCCGCTGCATGCAATCAGTAAAGCAGCATAGGTACGAAAAGCTAGAAAATATTGTATGTGCTGCCCCGTCGTGGAGCATTTAAGCACGACCGGTCAGTCTGTTCAGTTTTGTTCTCAATGTTCGTCGAGACGATTTTTAAATGCATTGACCGACTCTGCACCAATAACATCAGAGGATAGTTTATTCCAAATGTTCACTATGAAGTAGGTCGCTACGGGAAAAACTGTTGGCTGAAAGTAGTTCTTCGATCTTTATGCTTGAATTTCTAGCCGTTGTTTCGCAAGCGATCGTGCAATAACAAACACAGAAGTAATAACTTTCACTCGTATGTCTAATATCTACCTACAGTAATAAAGACCGCAATAACTTTTGTATACTTCGATATCGGTAGATTTAACGGTAGAGTACCTATCCGCCATGCTGGCAGACTTCAGGGCGACCACGTAATAACCAATTTAGCCGTATCGTGGATACGGCTCGGTGCAATTAATCTCGGCTGCACTACACGTCTTTGCAATTCTGTGTCGCGATTGCCTTCCTTATTTTATATTTTCTGATAAAATTCAATGAGGCAAGTCCAATGTATCCTGGATGACACCAAGGAACTACGATTTTGATTGCGGATAAATATTAGCCGTCAATATTCACGATATGGTAACCTAGTCTTTGCATAAATTTCGTCACTTGCTTTCTCATACGGTGCGTCTTTATTCTGGAGCAGAGCATATTGAACCGGCAAACTGTTATAGAAGGGCACAAATTCTCAGAACAAACCAATGTACCCGGGACGTTAACATAAACTTCAGAACAAAACTGAACAGACTGACCGGTCGTGCTTAAATGCTCCACGACGGGGCAGCACATACAATATTTTTCAATAAATAAACACAAGCGCAGAAAAGCAACACGGCGCTCCAGAGCTAAGCGCGCAGGGTTTGAATTTGCAAACTGTCAATAAGTAAACGCGCACCAGCGGTCCGTACCTCCAATGTCAATATTTATGACATTATATCTGACGCAAGAGCGTGCATTCCAATGGCAACATTTACGTCTTCCATCAATCCAGGATCAATACTGAATGATGGCTGATCTGAACAAATAATGCCATTGGATCAATGATGCTCAGCACTTAGTGAATGAATTTATTTGAATGTCCATTATTTTCAGTAATGAACAGTGGCGTGCAGAGGGGGGGGCGTCGGGGGCGGTGGCCCGGGCATCCAAAGGGAGGGGGCATCCGACGGGCGAGAAAAATGGCAAAAAATGTAGAAACGAGGGCATTAAACGGGCCAAGGAAAAAAAAAACATATTTTGAGACGAGAGGCAGCAAGCGCGCAATGAATTCGAATAAAATGGCAGAGGAAGAAGGGCATCAAACTGGCCAAAATAGCTAGAATAAAATAGCAGATGAATTGGGGCATCAAACGGGTCAGGAATACGAAAAATATGTACCAATAACGAGGGGCATCAAACAGGTTTAGAAAACAAAATAAAATAGCAATAAAGAGGGGCATTAAACGGTAGAGGAAAACTAAATAAAATAGCAGATTAAGCGGACCAGGAAAGAGAAGATAATGTAGCAGTGCCAAGTGACTTTTGGGTGGTTTTCTTGCGGAGACGATATCGGCATTGCTACATTTGCAGAATTCTGAGAGATGGCACACTGATGCCTAAGAGAGAATTTCGTGCCCATCTGTATCTATGCTCATGGTATTGTATAGGTATGTAAAATACCTAAGTTTCGTTGATATCTCGTTTATCAATTTCAATGAGCTCATCGCTCATCCATCACAATCTATATCAATAAGCTGCATGATCCAAGATATTGCTTTTGTTGATGAAGTGCTTCTGACTTTCACTTGTCTACTGAAATAGCTTTTCCACCAAATAGGTGGAGACATCAAACGGGTCAGTACGTAATACGAAAAATAGTACCCTACAGGACACAATCGTTTGGGGGACTGTTCCGCAAACCGGTGCCGAAAGTTGCAACCGGTGAAAAGTGAGTCAAGAGTACACTATAGTGGAAGGCTCACACCAGGCAAAATAGTATTGTGAATCTCATTGGTGACACTGCAATAAAATATTTTCTGTTTTACAAAGCGACCTCACCGAGAGAAAATTGCTATGGTGACGCACATATCAAATGCATTCATCAGCTTAAGACACCGGTGATAAGTTTAATTAATTTAAAATAGAATTGATCGCTGGCAGTAAACAGACTAACAGGCCCATGCCCACAGAGCAGCCGGGGCTTCGCTTCGACCCTCTATGAGCTATCGCCATTAACTCAGATTATGGAGATTTCTGAGGGAGAAAAGAAGACTAAAAAAAAGAAAAGAAAATAAACTTAGGCAGGGAGTTGATCGTGCAAGCTCAGTTGATTGCTGCAGATCCGGGATTTTGGAGATGTTAAGTTAGGCCGGGGCTTCACTGAAAGCAAGAAGCGATGCAATGCGATTTTCCTGGAAGTCGTGTTGCAGCCTGGAAGTCGTGTTGCAGCAATGCACGAGTGTCGCGACTCGCGAGGCATCGCAGTTGCGGCGGTGGGGACAGCAGACTACTACTGTACCTACCCTCCGTTACATTTTGTTGCACAACATATTTGTCGCGTTGCACGTCGCTTGTCTCGCCGGTGTGGCGTCGGCCTTAGTTGCGGCATGAAACATGGATTACGGTGGCTTGAGAGTTTTGGCTGTTAACAGTTTGGTACCCGTGGAGGACGGTTCATAACTGTGAAAGATGTTGCTCCCAATGTTCGTAGAGACGATTTTTAAATGCATTGACCGACTCTGCACCAATAACATCGGAGGATAGTTTATTCCAAATGTTCACTATGAAGTAGGTCGCTACGGGAAAAACTGTTGGCTGAAAGTAGTTCTTCGATCTTTATGCTTTAATTTCTAGCCGTTGTTTCGCAAGCGATCATTTACATCTCACTCAAAGAGATCCGTTGTAGGAACGTAGTTGAAGCCAATCAAATACTTGAGCGTTTCTATTATAGTTACATTTCAGTCGCCTTTGTTCAAGAGAGATGAGTAGGTGACATTCGAACTGCTTGCTTCGTTGCTTTGCGTTGAATTCTTTCCATTTAGTCGATATATTTGCACTTATCAGGAGACGGGCACTGTGCAGCAAATTTTGAATGCGAGCGCGTTAGCGCTTTGTACAAAAGAATTATTATATCCTTGAATTTTACATTTCTTTACAAATAAATTCAATACATTAAGTGGATCGAGAGCAATGTTGAAAGAACCAATGAAACAAAGCATCAGATGTAACCGTTGTATCGATGAAACAGTGTTCCCGGAACTGCAAGCTATCTGACATGTTCATATATATCGAAATGAAAAATTATAATCACTAGAAGGCTGTCTGGTGCCGAAAGTTCAAGGAGATTTATGACTGCAATTTTGTTTTACTAAATTCGAATATATTTAATGAAATAATTCTGATGAATGTTGTATAGGAGCTATTATCTTTCCAACATAAAAATACAAATTTATCGTGTTATCACATTTTGGACTGAAAAGGCTTTCGTAATTGCACGAAGTACAAACTGGGCTTAACAGGCATTGATATGATTGTCGTGAAATAAGAATACGTCTATGCGACTCCTACTGTATGAGAATGTCATGCAGATAAAATAGCTACCAGCGCTTAATTACGTACGTTCGGCGAGAAGATAACTCACTTTTTGTTCTTCCATTGGTCAAGAGCTACCACCACCCCACAGGACACAATCGTTTGAGGGACTGTTCCGTAAAGTTCAGGTGACGTGGTAAGACTACCTAGACTTTGTCATAACATTTCCATGGTATTCACGATAATTGTAAAAATTTACTGATAAATCGTGAGCATAGAATCATGTTGTAACATGTTCAATATCTAAAACAGAATATATGGTTTCATATGCCGAAGTATTTTTGTAGTATTTGTCCGCGGTAACTTCGATCATAATTTTTTATTCATTTTTTTTTGGGGGGGGGGGAAATCAAATCAAGGAGTTGGCCCCGAGCATCTCGAGAACTCGGCACGCGCCTGGTAACGAAATAGCAACTGCAGTGTCGTAGTAACAGTTGCACACGGCTAGCTATACCAACATAACGCAAGCACTTAGCGAGGGCCATCTTCAAAAATATGAGCATACCGTACACTGTATGACCAAGATATATTTGGTGCACTTGGCCTTTTATAAAAAGGCGGAGGTTTTCGGCAAATTAGAAGGAAGTTTCACTATTTTTGCCACTCTGTGAGACAATGAATAGGGTATGTTATCGTAAAAGACAAATATCGTATCACACGTGAGGCACAGATGACTGCTGGACTGTGGTCTTGACAATTAAGTATCATACTGCGCGTCAAGTGCACTAAAGCAGAAAATAAAATATTAGAACGTAATGTTGATGCATATAGTAATGACATCATAAATAAAGCACAGCCTTCAGGTGCTGCACCTGTCGAATACAGCATTATATTAATAATACTATATACAGTATTATATTAATACAGTCTTATATTAATATTACTACCTTACACAATATCCTATCCAGACAGTAGGCACTAAAAATAATGAGTTTTATAATGGCACTTTTCTTCCTATTCACTATTTAAAAGTTCACTTCCTCAGAGAAAAATCTATTTGAGAACCATTACCACAAAGCACAGCCAAAGAGAACTGCACGTCACGTCACCATGCAAGCGACAGAGAAAATGACGCGTGGAGAAGCCAGATTCCGGCGGCCTCAGCACATCGATTTCCATTCATTGACGGCGGAGAAGATAAACAATTCACGGCGTAAAGTTTTCACGATTTCTTTGTGCGTGTGACACGAATGCTTCCATGTAGTGCGTGACTGACGTATAGAATAGGTACGCACTGCCCTTGTTACGCAATTGATTTAAACAGAGCGGTGGATTTGGTACACTGAACTCCAACACGCAGGACTCCAAATGCCTTAAGAGTACAACTTTTGATTTCAGTGATTTTTGACGCAACCGTGGCTCAGATTCCCAGGATCTTAGAGTGAGGAGGAGCGCCAACGAGTTCCAGAATTTAAGGAGCCTCAAAACTTCTAGAATTTGAAAAGTCCCAACGACTTCCAGAATTTGAAGAGCCCGGAATTAGATTACGAACATATAAGGAGCCCTTGCTTCTTTGCCAATATTTTCTAGACGACTAGGAGGGCGTCAAAGTGCAATATCGGTTCATACCCGTAGATAAAAGCTCGTAGCAACGTTTATTGCTTAGCCTAGCAGCGCTACATAACTTTTACGCCACTATTAAGAGAGAAAAGTTTCACTAACTCGAAAGCTAAATTACAAATACTGTAAGCGCTTTAAAAATACCTAAAATAAATGATCACTTCGATGCATTGAAATAAAATTGAAAAAATGAATATTTTTACCTAATATATGTAAGGTTAGTATCATAGGAGTAGCCGTAGCTGAATTGGTGTTCGAGTGTACCTATTTTATAAGGTCGAAGTGTTTCTCCCTAGGCCCGACTGCCAATCCGAAAGCCTGATTTGTACAGACTATGCACTGCGCACATGGAAGATCTTACACCAGACTCCAACTACACGCCGCAAATTCAAGTCCAAGACATAGAACACAAGATATCTTTATTACAAAAACTAGTGTACGCGAAACAGCATATTAAACACTTTCATAATTAATTCTGCCGGCGAGCCATCACCGAGAACCACAAAAGCCCAGACTATCGGTCGACACACTCACTAATACTACAGTAGCTAACAAACCCAACATTGACAAAAAGATTTCAAATTCTAAGCTAAACAAAGAGCAGTAGGTACTGACGCCTTTGAGTGCGGGAATCGTAGCCACCAATAAAACAATTTCCTTTGTGCACGTCGGCAATCAACACAGACAAGAGGAATTAACTATAATGAGATAGATATTATGCCACGCAATGCACAGCTTGTTGAAACACTGCGCTGTATTTTAACGTTTGGTCATATCAGTTAGTTGTCACACCAGATATGGTTTGGCCTTTGTAGTCAGTCGCTACAACAGCGTGACCAGGGTTGGGTTATAATTAACTACCGTATGATAAAGCTACGTTGATTCACGTCTCATTAGTCACTGCAAGTACATACAAAGTATACGGGAAAAGATAAGTACGTATAAGATGTAAAAAAAAAATTTAAACAACAAGGAAGATCGCCGTTAAGTAGGATCACTGCGTCTGGAAGCAAGCGACAGAAAATTGGATGTAATGCAAGCGTTTAAAGCGTGATGCCCACGTACGACTTACGTCGGCGCTATCAACATAGATCCAATTCAGCTAATCTGATTAGTGATTACGTTGCCAAAACCGTAATTACAACTTCAAGGGTTGGAACATCGCACTAAAAAGCCCAATATAGAAGTTTTTTGTGAATTATTACTCGCTCAAAATTAGGATAACCGAAACATCATCAACAGCTGTCGCCATCGAGTGAAGATTTCAGTTAATGGGTAAGATCTTCAATGATTTTTTGACAGTGTAATAATACGTAAGGCGAAGTAACTTCATCCCAACTCCAACCCACACACCTCTCCGACTCTTGACTCCACAGCCATACTGGAACTAGGGAATCGGCTTGAGACAGGAAACCACCACGTTCAGTAGGTACCTAGGTAACATATGATCCATGCTTGGGTCTTCCTACCAACAGAGTTCAGAACTTAAGCAAACCTAATATCGAGCCCAAGCGGATAGAACTGTTTCGTAGAGGTGGCACAGTAAACAAAAATAGCAGAAGTTAAAGACACATGTTTGCAGCAATATGAAGCTGTCAAGCCCTCTTGCTCTTGGCGTATTAGCATGCGATTAAAATCGAATTGATCCAAAGAGAGGAAGGAAAGGGGAACAGATGTACGTACGTTTAGTAATACAAACCAACACAAGAGAACAGTAAACAGGGAAGGAAAAGGAAGAGATAAGCAAAAGACATCAGTAGGCAACCCTACACTAACGCATAACGTACGCACGTACTACTACGTACTACGGTAACACTCGACACCGCATAGCGGCAAGTCACCAATAACAATGATACCAGCGTCAGCCGAGTACAATATCACATGAGTCAGCAGAATATTTTAGCTTCTTTCTGTCATAAACAAGTAAATTTTGCGGGGAAGCGACAACTAATGCTGCATATCGTGTAGCCTTCGCATGGCCATTCTACCCAACAAAAAACGTAGGTAATACAAACCGACGTGTACACTTCACAGCTACACAGTTGACCTACGAAACTCTCTATCTCGGTACCGGTACCGTACTCGGTTCTATTTCGAAGGAAGAGTGCACATTGAGATGTCTTCTTTCGTCTGTACACAGTGTATGATTTAATTAGTTATAGTTAGGAAGTTTAAGCCTCCGTTTCCGAGCAGAACGATATTACAGAGGGAAGAGCAAGGGACATATAGGCCTAGTATGCCAAAAGAAACGGGGAACCCATGCACGAAGGTGTTCCCACCACACAGGATCAATGCGCATGGGAACAGCAAGTCGGGGGGAAAAAGAAGAGGAAGAACAGAATCAAGCATGAGCAAGTACGAGTATGAAATCGGGAAGAAAGCAAAGTGGGCACGAAAGAGAGACGTCCCGAAGGCCTAGCTAATGGCTGAGGTAACCTACACGGGCCCCTGGGGTTGCCTGGCCCCATAGCATAGGATGGGCGAACCTAAACTAACCTAACCCTATGGCCTATTGTCACAGTGTATGATTTATACTACGTGTTCAAACGTTGTGGAGTGTCTATGTAGCGACAACTGTGTCCCTACCGAAAGATGTTCTCAATTATTATTGTATTGAGAATTTTAAAAGTCAGTAGTCACAACAAAGGTGATCTCAGAAAGCAGTAAGGAAGGGACCCGCAGTATGTCGATAAAAACAAGGAACCCATGTATGAGGGGGTTGCAGGGTGTGCAATGGAGCTTTTGCCAGTCCTGATAAAACCCCATGGCACAGCCTGGGGTTCCCACATAGGCTACGAAGAACGCTCATGGGAACAACACGTCGGGAAAGACGAGGATCAACAGAGGCAAGTATCTTTCTCTAGTTCATTGCGTGATAAGAAAGTTAAAAATACACTTGTATTCATTTCTAATAATTTTTTTTAAGTAGTATATCAGAGCACTAAAAAGCAACGTTTCGATGTGCCAGACATCATCATCAGGCTACTATAAAATCTGAAATACACTTATTATGCACAAACACCAGTAGATTAGACTAGAACGAAGTTGTAAACATAAGACTCAGCTAATATCTCACACACATATATATATATATTTTTTTTTCTTTTTGTACACATGACTAGATAATGTGCGTGTCGAAATCCGAAGGGATCCTGGCCTTACTCTGCAACTCCTTTAAGTAGAGACGTTTTCCTACAGTATGTAGCAGGAAACTCTTCTTCTAACATATGCGGACAGAGCCTGTATCACAGCCTTAGCCTGGCTCCTCATCAAGTGGTCGGATGCTCAGGTATAAGCCGGCCCAAACCTGGGAAACGAGGTTTTCCCCGTTACGGTACCGTCTAGCTAAGAGATAACCTCCTGCTTGACCAAGTGTATCTTGCACCAGTTTATTATTCTCCGGATATCTACTTTTCAGTGGAGATTTAAAGTTTCTCTATGCTGAACCGCACTGGGAACCAACCAGCACTTTCTAAAGCGGTCTTCCGGCAGTCTCAACTGTAGTGTTATATGACTTACTAGTAGTCTTAGTTCAGGTTTTATGCTGACACTGGCGTGAATATCTCTAGTTTCTTGGGTAGACATACCTCCGCCCAGCCTACAAGGTCTGCAAAGCCATTCTCCAACGTAGAGCTGATGCTAGACAGACTCCAAATATCCACACTGTATTGTAAGAACTCATCTACTGAGGCCTCCAGAGTAAACTGAGCATCTGGAGTCTTTTACGCTGCCGTGCGCCAACTACGGTTCAAGAGCAGTCTCTGACAGATAGAAGGGTTGAACTTCTATAAATCACTACCTCCCCTTAAGAAACTTCAGGCCTGAAGGGGTGGGGAGTCTTTCTCTGAGAGAAGGCCAGAGAGTAGCTATCCACTAAACCTGAGATGGTAGTACCACTCTCTCAGGTATGCATAGCTACCTGTAATTTCTCTGACAGCGAAGATGTTCCGACATCCAAACTAGGAGGGGGACTTCTCTACTGAAATTAGAGGAGCCCTGCTTCTACACACTCAGGCTTAAGCCTGGGACCACAGTTCTCCCCAGACCTTCCCGGGATGGACTTCTTAATCCTGTCTATTGGAGCAACACTTCTTTGCTAGGCCTCAGCTCTAGCCAGTGTGTCTTCTAGTTCGGAGATATCCAAACTCTTGATGATCCTAAAATCCCTTTTATGTCTTCTGCAGAGCAAACGGGAAATCCGCTGCTAGCTCCAGCTGGGTTACACTCCCAGTCTACCATCTAAAGTCCTGCAACTTAAGATGGTAACTCTCCTCCCATCAAGTTTTCTTCAGGGCTCTGATAACAAAAATGTACCGGAGCACTGTGTTTTCACCTTTGGATAGATCCTAACGCTCTGGTGATCCAGGATTATTGCATCCTCAAGACTATGCTAGACTCAAGGTAAATAGCACCGTTCTGCCTACCATACCCTGCCCGGCACATTTCCTCCTTAGTTGGAATAGGCTACCTTCTCCTGGTTGCTGAGTTTCAACAGCCGGAAGAGTTCCAACTGATGTAGGCTAGTAACAGCCCTCTGGGCAGCAATGGGATTTACCAAGGATAGGCTGAGGCAGGTAGCTGTAGCAACATCTGCCATTGTCAGGAGTCGCCCTCCGTCCAGTATACAGTACACTGCTTGACACTCCAAAGTTATCCTTCAGCTCCCTTCTATAGGGAAGGGACAGTGCCAATTTAGGGTGGTAGTCTACAGTATCTCTGAACCAGACATTATCAAGCTGGTCCTGATCATTCCCCGCGAGTGAGACCCAAGCCTGAACCCTCCAACACGAGGCCCGCCAGCATGTCCTAACAGAAGAATTTATAATCTCTGTCAAGGATTAGTCTCATCCCATCTTGCTCGCCTTTTATTTTCATCCGGGACTTCCAGACCTGCCGGCTTCTCGGCGCCATCTTGAAATTAGGCCAGATTGAGAATCTGACCAACTTGAGCATTCCAACTGTTGGAGAGCATCCTTTTTCCAGAGAAAATTGCTCTTCGACGGCATTATAAGCCCTCCATTAAGGGAAGGGCCTCGCTCTATGGCGGCAATGAGCCCTCCGTCATGTGGAGGGACTTTGCTCTATGGTGGCAATATTAGCCCTCCAATAAGTGGAGGGCCTTACTCAGGGTGGCAATCAGCCCTCCAGTGGAGAGACCTCGCTCTATGGCAGTAATATTAGCCCTCCATTAAGTGGAGGGCCTCACTCTATGGTGGCAATATTTGCCCTCCATTAAGTGGAGGGCCTCGTTCATGGTGGCAATTAGTCCTCCAGTGGAGGGAGTGGACTTTACTCTATGGCGGCATTAATAGCCCTCTAACTAGTGGCGGGCCTTGCTCTGTGGCGACAGTAGTAAGCACCCCCGTCCTGTGAGGGGCTTCGCTTTATGGTGGAGTACCAGCCCTCCATCATGTGGAGGGCCTCGCTCTATGGCGGAATTGTAATTTGTTAGGACAACAATGGCCTACCAGCAAGTCTTAAGGCAACAATATCTTTGGTAGAATTCTTAGGACACAAGTTCCTACCATCTAAATGTATCGCTGTGCTAGATGGAATTGTTAGGGCAACGAGCACTTACGGTACCATTCAGTCCTTGATGTTACATTAACAGGTGGCACAGAAAGGCTGTAAGGACCACCACCACAAAAATAACAAAAAATCATCAGGCAAAATAACTTCGCGGAATTGTTATGGCCACTGGGGCCAACCACGAAGTATTTAAGCAAACAGAATACTTGTTGGAATTCTTAGGGAACAAGTGCCTAGCACCAAGTAGCCTATACAGTAAAACCCCTCTAATTCGCACAGCACGGGGGGAAGGGGGTGACGGATTAGCGAGGATTTCGGATTACCGGGGTACTTACAAATCCAAAATAACTCTGTATTCCGCACTGAAACGGATTATGGAGCGATTATTCGTACCTTCTGCGCAGCACCTCGCGCAAATTTTTCGCTCATCACCCCCTTAATCCAAAAAATGAGAGCGCCTTGTACGAA
>LQNS02276481.1:1069525-1086566 GCA_001587735.2 Parhyale hawaiensis | reverse complement strand
TGGAGGCCGCAGGGTCCTCATTTGAGGTTCCCTAAGATATAGTTATGCAATTATAAGGTAGTAAAATCTTGTGTTGGAAAGGTAGTAAAAAGTAGTAAAAGGTAGTAAAATGTAGTTTTCACATTTTTGTAGACACCTTGTTATTGTTTATTTTTGTTGTAGTAGAACTTCCTATCTGATGACTGGCCAAGTTTACTTGGCCCGTGTTTATGAAATATCTGATATTAACCTTTAACTGATTGAAAAGTACTAGTGTGCTCATATCATCCATGTTAGCAACGTAACACAAAAACCTTTTTCTGGTCGCAGGCTACGACGCTATTATTGGTCAAACTGTTGTGGACGTGGCGAATAAAAGCAGCAGTGACTTGACTTCCTCCCTGTTGTTGCTGCCAGGCCTAGCCGGTGTGGCTTAGTGCTGCAGCTCTCAACGGGCGCACAGCAACCCTCTATCTGACCGGTAAGGATGTAACCCCTATTGAATTCCCATGGAAAATTTGCTCGTATGGTAATTAGTGTGCGTTAATGAAGAAAGCACTGATGAAACATGAATGTACAGTTCTCAAATTTTACTGCCGTATCATATGCAAAGTCTATACTAAAACGGTAAATTTTCATCATGAATGTACTGGTGGAAAGTAAATCCTACGTAACACCATGTGTAGCGGCTCAATTATTATAGCATGGCTAGTTGAGGTATTATAGTTTCGTGGGAACGCCCCATGACTGCGGAGTTGCGTTCCCAGCAGAGTCCGTCCCGTTATGCCACTTGAGCTTGAAATTATTTGTACCCTCCTTTTTTTCACGATTTTTGGAAATTTTGCTCCAGTGTTGCACATTTCCAGATTGCCATTTTCACGGATAAGTTTCTTGAGTGTAAAAGTTGCTTACACACACAAGTCGGTTTTTTTTCACGCATGTTTTTTTTTTAGCATCTTCTATATGATTTGAATCAACCTCCTTACGACTGCCAAAGGTTATGTGGCCCATTGTAATCTAATAACCAGGAATGACCCTCGTGTATTTGTATATTAATTTTTTATATATAGCTAGGTTTCGTGTCACGTTCTTAACGAAATAGGCAAAAATTAGCTCTGGCCTTCCTGGTTTCATCAGTGAATTCATCAGCTTGAAAACTGGTCATCCTGTCAAGCTTCATAAAAAACTGATGGGCAAAAAATATTCCTCGTTACATACAGATGATGGCACTCGAACCTTACGTCTTTGCGTATCACCAAAAGAAAGCTTTGTTTTGTTCAACCTTGCGCGCATATTTGTACGGTTCCCTAATTCAAGTTGGCAGTTGCGCAGCATCTTACACATGGAAGTTAACAAGAGCCTTGCATGTATAGAAGGGAGCTCAACCTTCTACCCTAAATAGTTAACCTGAGAAATCATGAACATGTCCCGTCAACACGTAGCACTACGCAGATCTATACATGTAGGCTCTGCCTTTATATCTTTTCAATGATGGTACTGGTAACACAAGACGGGTTTTCACAAATTCTTTGATGTCATTGACAGCGCGGGCACTATAGTAAAATATATTATCCTTCCCTGACCATTCTATTGCGCAAACAACTTGCTTTCTCTGTTGCAATGAAGTACAGGTTGCTTTACTTTGTGTCAGGCTTTAGTGCCGCTTGTGCTTCGGGACGGGACGAGAAGGTGTCTTGTCAACTTGTGATGTGGTACTGTTTACAGTTAGGTAATTTCTTGGGTTGCTAATCGCGTTTGCTGTCAGATGGTGTTACATCTCGGGATGTCGTGCGAATACATGCTCTTGCTTAGGCCTTTCGCAAAATTATTTATTGGCCTCATCCACTTGCTATGCTGTCAATATAATATCGAAATATGGAACAGGTACGTTATCGTAGAAGCCAGTATTCGCGTTCGTTTTTGATATCATTTGTAGACATTTGGAATAATTTTTGAGGGCTCTGCCTTTGTTGGTGCGGGCATTGCCAGCTTTGAGCAATTTGTAAAGTAATTCTTTGGTCAATTCTTGTTGCGTGAGGGTTGACAACTAATAGTTTTCTCCGTCTTCACGTCGCCAGTCTGATGTATTTCAATAATATTGAAAAGCTCGAGCAGTAAAGCTAGGAAACTTCTGATGACTGTAATTAGCTACTACTGAAATTTGATGTTGTAAGTTTCAAGCTGATCTTTATAATCTTGTTTTGACTTGTCGTTTCCTTTCGTCAGCATCGATTGTAGTTGCTTTCATTTTTTTTTGCAGATTGGTTACTCTGCCTGCCTTTAGCATGACTCTATTTGTGGATTGCCGCAACCATGACTTGAAGTAGCATCTTTATCATAGGTAAGTTTCCACAGCTGTTCCATTGCTTCTAAGCTGTTCCCTGTAGGACGGCCACGGTCCGTCTTCAGGGACGCCGCAAATACTTCGGTGCCTAATTGACATTTTAGTGGGGCGCTAGAGAGTTGACCCCTTTCTCCTAGCGAGGCCAATGTATGTACTAGCTACTAGTCCGAGGGGAAATCGAGAATAATCAAAGAAGAAAAATTTTTGAAAGGTAATCTTCAGGAGTTCATGATTGCGACTTTAGAACATGCCTAGCCAAGTTCACATACCCACGGTATCGTCACCGTGAGGTAAACTTTACTTTGTTCTCGCCGAAAAGTAGGTCTTGAGTTGGCACGAAAAAAAAAATTGATTTTGAATTGGCACAAAGAAGCAAGTGTGACCCATGCATATGCTGCTTTCTAATGCCACTTCGTGGACATCGTCTGCTTCTGCTTCCATTGTCGGTAAAGAAAAAGACGCACGTCTATTCTGTTCAAGCCATGCATTTTCATCATCCGTAAGCTTTCACGGCGTGTAGTTCTAAGTTGGACGTTAATCTATGGAAGACGACTGGTAGTTTTTTTTTCTCTTGAAAATGTACTATTAAGATTACAGGAAGCGAAACTTCCAACTAGCATTTTGCTTCCTGGAGCCTCTCGACTGCATTTTCATTCTGTATTAACACTTTCATGGTTTAATGTGCCATTTCTCGTAGAAATGGCTATGTATTGTACATAGTATGGAAGTAAAACTTGCGTGAAATGTAAACCTTCACTTCTTCGTGGAGATCCCTCGTGTTTGAACTACTGACAGCTGAAGTCAATTTTTACTTTCGAAAGAAGTGCTACTAAGGGCGTATACAGTTTTGAGCCAAATTCACCTGAATTGCTCGGTACTGCTCAGCTGACAAGAACCTTGGCTTTCTCTTCGAATAGTGTTGCAGGTATTGTTAGAAGCAACCCTATTAAGTTGTCAACTGTAATAACCATTCTACGGAGTGAGATGGTTCTCGAATATCTCTTGGGCATGGGTCAATGACTGAAATTATTTAAACTGGTCACTGCCAGGGGCATAGAATGGGCCTTAGTTAAGTGAGTTTAGGTTCGTCCGTCCTATGTTATGGTGCCAAGCAACTCCAGGGGCCCCTGTAGGTTACCTCAGCTATTAGCTAGGCCTTTAGGACGTCTCTCGTGCCCACTTTGCTTCCTTCCCGATTTCACACTCATACCTGCTCATGCTTTATTCCGTTCTTCCTCTTCTTTCCCGTGCGTGTTGCTCTCAGGAGCATATTCTGGTGAGCCCTTTCCCTGCGACAATGTTTGGGCATCACGCACCCGGGTGCACCCGAGTCCAGAGTGCCTTCTCTGCAGGGGATGTAGCATCTAGCCGCAGTTCCTGCTCGAGGTTAGTTTTGTAAAGTTGGGTAGGTTCTTTACTTTCCTCTTTGTCCCGTGAGGTGGGCTGTCGATCGCGATAGCCGACCTGGTACGTGGGACATCTCTAGTCTCTCTCGTGTGAAAGGACACAAAAGAGGCCGAGCACTTGAGTGTCTCCTACTATACTTTGCGCCTCTTTTCCCTGCCCGTAGTAACGCACGTGGCCACCACGCCTACCCTATGTGCGGTATTTGAATATTGCACAAGTAGTTTCTCTGTTGAAACGCCTCAGTTGCGGCTACGGAGGTTAAACAAAATGTATGGAAATATCTCGTGTGCGTTGATCCTCTGAGGGAGCAACTTCGTGCATGGGTTCCCCATTTCTGTTGGTTACATGTCTCTTGCTCTTTCCTCTGTGATATCGTTATGCTCGGAAACAGGATTAAACTTCTTGACTGGAACAATTATTGCAACTGGTCGAAACCAGCGCACCTGTCAGAAGCATTTGACAAGTAAAGGCTGGAAAATTTAGTTTCAATATACCCAGTCTGACGCGCCTAATACCGTCCAGACAGATCACCGAGCAGTAAGCATTTAGGCTGTTAAGAATTAGCCTATCACCTTAATAGCTCGAAAGCACTCTTTCAACAAAAGCGTTCATGTAGTCTCCATACATAGGCGCTTGACAGATAAAATTCTTGGTAAGACAGTTATTTTTGTCTTCATGAGCCCATTCCGTTGGATATATACTCACCTGATGACTGGCCAAGTTTACTTGGCCCGTGTTTATGAAATATCTGATATTAACACCTAACTGATTTTAGCTCTTTTCTCATTTATGTGAAAATGTACTACCTATTCTAATCAGTTTTTTTTTTTTCTAGGCACTCAGCCTAGAAGTCGTTCCTCTTTCTGTGGACTTCTCGTTGTGAGTATCGCATGGTGTTGAATTCAACGAAATCATTAATAATTAGTCCTCTGAGCACTATTTGCTATAGTGCTATTGGTAAATATTCAGGGCCTCTTGGGCGTTGCACCTACTGGCGACGCGGGTTAAACTCATTGGTTCGCTTACTCGGCTATTTCAATCGCGCTCCCGAAGGATGTCATTGTACATCCATAGGTCTTATTTAAGCACGATAATAATGGTACTATTCCTGCCAAATTGAAGCGAATTATGGTGATGAATAGATAAATGCAAATGTGGTCAACTTTCTTGCACACATATTGATTTACATGATGAATCTTTCCCCGTCTGAGAATGTTTGTAGATACTCCATGTGTTCAGCTCTGAAACATTTCTGTATGCTATATACTGGTTCATTGTTTCGTAATTTGCTAATTGAACGTGCTTTCATTTTGCAGTTGAGGCTTCGCTGAAGCTGCAGCAACCATGGATATCTAGGGCCGAACAGGCAAGTTGTTCTGACTTGTGTTCTTTAGGCCGGGAAATTTGAGGTTGTTGAAATTATTTTGGTCGCACCGGGCGTCCTGCATAAAATGTTGCATTTTTCAGCTATTTTCCTCATGATAAAAAAAAGCTCGCTTCTTTACCTTGATTAGCATCGTCCGGGGTGATTAGTGAACCTTGATTTTCAACTTAGATGATATAGCGTAAATACTATGAATCACAGAAACGTGCAGTTTTGAGGTAATACGAGTACTTGCTTACTAATCTTGATGCCTAGAAAGTTTCAAATTATCTTGGTTGGATGAGGGTGGTGCGGGACTGAGGCTGAAGATTCCAATTTATCCTGCTTGTAAAGTGTACAAAAAAAATTGTAAATACTGATTGTGATCTGCAAGATACATACTAAAGTATTCTGTATTTGCAAAAAGGAAACCTTAATTGTGGGCCTACCCGGTACAATTGTGCTCGCGCGGCCCTTTGCTAAGCGTAGCACTGTGTTAAAACGGCCTTAAGTCAATGAAGCATTCATCAGAACCAAAAAGCAGTCACCAGATACCACTATGTTCATTTATTTCTTTCTCAGAAAATGATGTACTCCGTCTGTGTCTATCATTACTTCGCTATAAACTGTGTATTTAATCTTTTCACCACTGTTCTTACGCTTACCCTCAACCTAAGCTCTCTATTAATATTATTTTTAATATTAACTTCGTTTTTGTTACTTGTGCATTCGGATATAAAACCACCTAGGGATTCAGCTCTGTGGATAGAAAATCCTCAAATAATCCGACAGCCTATCTCTTGCGCTACCCAGACTATGACATAAAAATTGGCGCCCGAACAGGGACAATTAACACAGTGCTACGCTTAGCAAAGGGCCGCGCGAGCACAAAATTACTAATCTTAATTACTACTGATCAATTACAATTCCACTGCATGATTTCTGGAAAGTTCTAGGAGATTATTCAACGAAGATTACTTGAATGCTTAGAGATGTACCAAACTCCGGTTTGCTGACCATATTATGCCTAAAATTTTCTCTGATGATAGCATATCATGCGCGTCAGCTGAGTTATCGCAGATGATTTGATGGTTGCTGAGGACGACCTTGTTTCATATATTCTCAGCACTCCTTTGCGGTAAGTTTGATGGCTATCTTGTTATTTCCAGAGTTTGAACTCAGTGCTGCCAAGGGTCCTTACCTCTGCACTGCAATTCAGTAAGTATATTCATAATTCTGAATCAGTTAGACTGACTACTGTGCTGTGACTTGGAATTATGGCATGCTTCTTCTAACTGTACATCGTATATTAGTTGCAATGTTTAAGAAGACTTAAATTAATCAGAACGTATCCGTACGATGCCGATGAATTTTCCATTTTTGAAGTTGTACCTATTTGATTTACATAACCGCACGGCATAAGTCTGCAATAGTAGACAAGTGAATTTTTTAGAATGGAAGTTTTTTACGAGCGCCGAAGACTGAAGTTGATTGCAGCATGCGTAAAAAATTGTTGACTCTGAAGCATGCCATGCTTCTACTGGTCTAGCCACTGCTGTTGGAATTTGATGGAGATTTGACGTTGCGTAACTTCTATCCTTCTATACCTGGGTTTTATGGGCTCCTTGAGCAGTAGAGCAATGAAAGGTGTTTTACATGTAGCTATAAATTAATTTTCTATTGCCTTTACCTATTTCGTTGTGGGGGGGGGGGTTCCACGGGAAAGGGACTGAAAAAGAGGAAACACAAAAAAAGGTTGGGAACCAATGTTGTTATATGCCGAGTTCCAGAGTTCGGTTAGTTACCATTATTTCAGGAGAGAGTTTCATTGTCTTCAGCTACTATTGAAGTTTCGGTCGCTCACTAGGTTGTTTAGGTTGTTTTCTTCTTAGTAGAATGATAAATGGTCACTTAGCGAGTTTCCGTGATGATAAACTTTACCCGGAATTATACTGATGGTAACAACAAAAGGATACTGACGAATTTCTTGATATTACATTGTTGGTTGACTTTAGCGGTGTGCTAATTTTGTTGTTTGCTTCTTTTACAGGATGCTGAGTCGTCATGAATTAGACTGAAAGATGTCGCTGAATTTGCTATGCCAGTAAGTATGGGTGCTCACTGTATTCTTGGGCTCTTGGTAGAATTTCATGTCGAGTAAACCCTAGATTGGTCTCCATTTTAATACTTTCATTAGTTCTATTTTAACCTTTCGCTCGTTGCCTTGGTTGTGCTTGCTTGGCGTGAAGTCTTGATGTAATAAATGCAATTTATCAAGTAGGGCTAGAACGCTTTTGGGTTTTGCATAGGAAGAAAGAAAGAAAGAAAGAAGCTGCTGCCTACCTTCCGAAATCATAGCAACAGGCATCTTAGGGCTACCCAAGTTACTTTGCTCGAGCTTTTTGGCGAGTTGCGCTCTCTGAAGGACTCCATGAATTACACAAGACGTCGAAGCAGCTTTTCTTCTAGAGTTTCATTTTCATGCTCTAGTTATGCGATCTTCTCCTCTCTCTGGGGAATTAGTATGGACCGTAAGGTCAGGCTAGTTCGGTACGCCCATCCTATGTTTGGGGCCCGGCAACCCCAGGGGTCTCGTGTAGGTTACCTCAGCCATTAGCTAGGCCTTCGGGACGTGTGTCCAATTTGCTTTCTTCCCGATTTCATACTGTTACTTGCTCGTGCTGTATTCTGTTCTTCTCTCCTGACTTAACTGTTCAAATGCGCGTCCCATGCGTGTTGATTCTGTGTAAGAACACCTTTGTCCTTAGGTTCCCCGTTTCTGTCGACAGTGTCGATGTCCATTGTTCTTTCGTCCATCATATTGTTCTGCACGGAAATGGAGGCTTAAACTTTCTGCTTATAACTAACTTATGCTGCATAATGCAATCTTTTGGTTTTAAGTTTGCAATAGGCTTGGAAATACCGTGCATGGCTTCCAGGTTTCTCCACAATTTTTTATATTCATGTGGTTGTATTGAGAAAGGAAGGCTTAAACACGCCAGATAACATTCGCTGCGCGAAACGTCGTGCTGGCAGTGGTTTAATCAATTATGATATATTCCTGAAACTGGAAAAAAATCGCTAGCTGTGCGGCATCAAAAATTTCTTCAGAGGTGCACGTATTGATTTGAACTCGAAACACGTGTGGTGCAATTATATTATAGGCTGGCTAGTAATGAACACTAATGCAAAGTTTAGTTTTTTTTGTGATTGCTCTAGTTTACTATTGTATATTTCTATGATGACGAACTTACCCGGAATTATACTGACGGTAACAACAAAAGGATACTGACTGATTCCGCTACTAATAAATGATATCTTGAGCTCAGCAATGTGTTTATTCTTTTTTCATCGTTGTGTAGGTTCTTGGGTTGATGGCTCGACGCAACTTCTGGTGGAGTTCCGTTGCCGGTGAGTCGTAATACATATATGCTCAGCAATATCTTGGGCTTTTATGCATCTTATAAGCGGGGCTGCACGGTCTCTCGATATCTTTGGTCGAAGTCTGATTATGGCTGTTGACAGGTGTCCAGAGGTGGGCTTTTTCGGCCAGCTTCGCAAACTCAAACCTTTTCTTGAGTGCAGTTTGTAATGGATTGGAATTTGTTACATTCGCTTAACATGATAGTAGTTGCAGTTACTATCGACTGCCTCCTGTCAGCTTTTGCTGTTGAGTGTTCGGCATCTTAATCCTGTTGTTAATTAAAGAATCAGTTGCTAGTTTTGCTGCATTAACATTAGGCGGGCCGCACGCAAATTCAACTGGTTGCATGTAACGTGAAACGCCCGTTGTTGCTTTCAGCCATGCAATGCAAATACATACACCCGCGCACTCAGTTGCAGCAGCTATAGTTCCATGCAAGTCAGTGTGCGGGTTTATATTTGTATTGAATGGTTTCACGCGACTTTACTTGCACGTTGCAGGCAACCAGTTGTATCGGTGTGCAGCCCGCCTTGAACCACACCTTATCTGTTTGCAGGGTGTGAATATACTTGTGAAGGCTGTGCTTTGAACCATTTTTACGTTTCAGTATAAAATATTACGTAGATCTTTTGTTATTCTAGCGCATTTTATATGAGGTTATTTAGTCGAAACGTTTATAGGAGACTGGAGCTGACCAAAATCCCAGAAGTCTGTGCCGGATCCTGTCCATCGTATTGCGCTACCCTACTTTTATGCTCCGTCGTCTCCTACTTTTTCATAGAAATGGCGAAATTCCTACAGGAAACTATTCTATGTTCCTAATTGCCCCTGTCCAATATTTTGGACAGAATAGGGCACTTCATTGCGAAAATGAAAGTTGAAGTATGCAAGTGTTGAACTTAACTTACCTTGGCTCAACTATGCCCATGGGTAGGGAGTTGAGAGCGATCAGCTCTGGATTGTCTACTGCGGGCAGAGTAAATTAGCAGCTTATTAACATCTCGGCATCGTTTCTGTGCCAGAGGTACCTGTCCGCTGCCACACGTTAAAGTAACTCCAACGCTCTTCGTTAGGGGCACGTGTGAAATGGAAAAGTTGGTTTAGCGAGCCAGCACAAACTGTAGTTGTGCCTAGCGCCTACAATTTCTCTAGAGATGACGTAACGGTAGCATCTCTTCAATTCTATCTGGACTTAGCCGGTTTCCATACTATGGTATAGCATCGCCGATAAGCTGTAATAAACTTTTTGATTCCCCTTATACTGTTCAAACTCGGTGGAGCAGCAACGGTGTTTATCAAATTCTTATCCCGCAAGATCTAAACAAATTCTTCTTTTCTTGCAGAGGACGCATCAACATTGGTCGAGCTGAGGCACTAACTGCGGCAAAAATGGTGAGATGCCGATGTTAGGCCTAAACATTGTTGCATGAAAATTTTTGTGCTGAAACTTTGTTGTATTTGTTTCTAAAATGAAATGCTCACTATTTACGTTGATTCAGTTCCGTATGGTGATACTTACCTGCGGTGGTAGTTTTGTAAATAAGTGTTCTGTTGTTTTGAAGAATAATCTTTAGAATCTGTTTTCATGATGCACTATATATCTTTCGGGGCTGATTTTTCTGATGCCAACTTTTCACTGATATACTGGAAGAACCACGTGCATGCAGTAAAGTCGCTCGTTCTGAAAGTAACTGGAGTTTCTCTTCGCGCAGATATTGCCTGCATGTGCTGCGGGCGTTTTCGAAGAATCAGATTTCGGTGAGTTGATTCAGTAGGGAAATTCATAGTTCCTTGTGCTGTTCAAAAGATCATCCTGAACTTGCCTAAGTGCCGCGCAGCCAAATAGCTGTCGTGTTGAGTTACTACTATGAATGGATTATTTAGCATTTCCTATGGTCTTTTTAGATGATGCAATTTATGATTTTGTCAACGGCATGGGCTTGCCTATTGTATTGTCTTTGCCGTTTGTTACGAACGTGCTTGAATGGGTTAAAAACCCAGATTATCTGCGTACTCCTCGCCCTATCTCTTGCCTTTTTCTACGAAAAAGGCATAGTAATAAGTCAGAGAGGTTTAGTAGGTTCCACACTATTGTTTATTGCACGTGCTGCCAAGTGTTGAAACGTGTGTTGCTTTTTGGTAGACACCACTCCATATGGGCTAAGATGTTAGGCATTAAAGTCTTGTTAGCACTTGGGATAGTATTTAGTTAAGTGGTGAGTAACTACTTGACTAGCTAGAGCACTCTGAGAGTGCATAGCTCCGCCAAGTAAAGCGACGGTAACTAACATTTTAAATTGGCTCTGAAACCATCATTTCTTTTGTATCAACTCCAAAATCTAATCATTTGTGCCTTTTAATGGTATTAACAGTTTCTGCATTTTTTTTTTCTGGATCCTTTCATAGCTGTTTGAGTTATGCTGCTGACAAACATGAGTCAACCGATCTGTGCCAAAATTTAATCATATTTATCTTTTAACATCACTTACAACTCCTGCAAATTTCATAAAGATTCACTTAAAAGTTCTGAGTTACTGTGCTAACAAAAAAAATCCAACACCGCAACAAACATACGAACGAACGGACCATCGCAAAAAAATTTTCATTTACTCGTTGTGATTTACCAAACAACTCCTGTAAGTTTCATAAAACTCCGTCCATAACTTTGAATTACGGCATTGAAATGAGGCAAACGAACAGATGGGCGGATCTACACCAAAAGTTGGTCATCTGTTCCTAACATAGCTAACAATCCCTGTAAATTTCGTCAAAATCCGTCCATAGCTCTTTGAGTTCTCTTGGTGACAAAGACAAACCCGACGCAAACCATGACCTTCTTGGTGGAGGTAACTACTTACCAAAAGCTCGTTCACACTATTATTATATTTCAAGTGTGTATGGTGCATTAGTGGCTACTCCCTGCCGACTTGCCTGAAAAGTAGAACAGAACAAATTCAGAATATTGTCCAGTAGATAAGTAACTGACTAAAATCTTACTTACCACTCGACTAAATACTACACTAGTGCGAACAAGGCTTTCTCACGTGCCACTAGTGGATCGCTATTAAGGGCGTGTTTGATTGGGTGCTGAACTTTGAGCCATGACTAGTCCGAAACTTTGTTTGACAGATGCATTGGCTTCGACCTCTAACATTGACGTTCAGGCGATGACCTTAGATCAGTTGATCTTTAAATTTCCACGAACTCTGTCTCGATCAGTAAGGACGCCTGCGATTGCGTCGTCAAAGTCTAAGCCAAGCACTCTTCACTTACCTTAACCGGACCTGCAGACAGGAACTTTGGCTTTGTCACTTTGAATTTCGTTACAGTTCTAAGGCAACTCTTATTAAGTTGACACCCTACTGAAATTTCCATTCACGAAGTATGATGGAGTTCGTTGCAAGTCTCAAGGTGATCTGTTTTGAGTTAATGCCTGAAACGTGAATAGATGGGTCAAAGCCAGGGCACCTGCCTTTAGTTTTGGACAAGTTGAGCGAAGTGTGCTCGGCTTTGACGACCCTGTCGAAGGCGTCCTAAAATAATTTAACGTAACAGGTTGGCTTCTAGCACTTGCAACACTACTTGAAACGATAGGCTAGAACAAAAGCTTTACCTGATGTTTTGGACAAGTCAATTCTCAAACTCCTAATTTTAGGGCCGAATTAAGCATGCCCTACCTAATTTGGGGTGGAAAAAAATTCTAAGTGGAAATTTTTTTTTTTTTCACTAATGGTCAAATCATTCAGACCCGCATTACGACGTCAAAAGCCTATCACGCGAAACTTTACTGGAAGTTAGCGTTTGTGAGGGTGCCCGACAATATATATGCATCTTTCTCATCCCATCAACACTTGGTCTTATCCATCATCCCATCAACACTTGGTCTTATCCAGACAGGGGGCTCTCCGTCTGCCCTTGTGTTTAAATAGAGTACATTCGAAGAAGAGAGTCTGGATTCGATCCGGGGACCTGGAGATTACCATGCCACCACTCGCACCACTAAGCCAATAACATCTAAAAGCAACGCAAGCACACAAGGTACTTGTGTTGCCTGCTGCGTATTAAGGCAGAGCCGTACGGTTATGAGGAAGCTCATCCGTCTACCCTGAACCATTAATAACCTGAAAGATCTCACAGTTTCTCGTCCCGTCAACACCTGCACTGATACAGCGGGCAACAAACGTACCTTGCGTGCTTGCGTTGCTTTTAGCCGTTTGTGACTTGGTGGTGAGAGGGGCAGCGTGGTAATCTCTAGGTCCCCGGATCGAATCCTGACTAGGTTCTTTGTATACTGTAGATGTATGTATCTTCTATGATGATATCAGCAAGAATTTATCAGTCCTGCTGCTGACTGTCCGTGTTGATTTGCTACAATCTGAAGTCCCTTCATTTTATTTTGCTGCGGTAGAAATGGGTTTCCTTACTAAGGACGTTTTTTTCTGTTACAGCTGTTCGAGCGAGCGGTCGAAGCTTAACGAACCATGCGCTACGAGAACAATGAGTAAGTATCGACTTGGGTTCAGTGATTTGTTCAGACATAATGATTTCTAGTTTTTCAAATGAAAAAAAATCTTAACAAGTTACGTCCTTCGTTTGATATCTGTAGGGATCACTTGTTAAGTGGATACGGTTGTGAAATTACGACTATTATTGTAATGTCTTGCGCTGGAGCATATTTATACTCTGTTCAGCCGGAGCAGGCACCTGACTAACATTTACCTCAGAGAAACGTTGACGGCTGCATCTTGGGAGTCGTCAAAGTCCATATTTTACACTCGCGACTGAGAGCGAAGAAGAGAAATCGCTACTAAGCCGTGCTTCAGTAAAGCTTGAAATGACTAATCACCTAATAACTATTTTGATTGTAGCGCTCCTGACTGATTTAGTTGTTTTTGCATGAGGAGTACTTAAATGCTTACCAGAACTGATTGGAATGAAAGAATAATTAAATCTGATATGGTTTTTTCTCGTTTCTTTCCGGTGGAGCTTATTATAAATTTTTAACAGAGTTTTGTTCTTCGTCAGACTTGGAGCGGATTTTCTTCTGCTTGCAGCTTCTCCATTTTCTCATGTAAGTTACCAGTTACTTAGTTGCCTTTTGCGTTAGCATTTGGGGGTGGGGGATGATTGAATGAAAACTCAAGCTCTTCCTGGTTTAGTTCTAACCATTCAAATTGTACCCATACAATAGTACAAAAGCGTTCGCTGGCTGTTCAAAGTGATGTCTCCTCTGTGATCCTGTATTGATGCTACAATCTAAAGTAACGACGGTAGTTTTTTGTGCTCGAGGGGCGTTTATTTGTCAAGTTGTTGGCCCTGCATATGTTGCTGCAGTGTCGAGTTGTTGAGATCAGTATACTCTTTGGTACTTGTAAAAAAAGAAAGTTTCTATGGGTTGTGTCTCTTACATTGGCTGGTACACAATGCTCGAAGGGTTTAGACACTACTTCGCTTGAACGCTCGCTAAGCTATTTCAGTATGTCCTCACATTGTTCTTAAAAACGGTGGGTTATCGCAGAGCTGCGAGGAATAAATTGCAATGCAAGCCTCAGCACGCCCTCCCTAACTCACCAGTCCTTTAAGTGATCTGATACTAGATTTTTCATATGGATGCTAAGCTACTAATTCGGTGCGACATGAATGATGCGTAGAACAGGAGTATGTACTCAGCAACCAGTTGCTTTCGAGAAAACGTTCAGGATAGCTGTATCCGCGAGAAGCTAAAGCAGGGGTCGGCAACCTTCGGCTTGCAATGGCCCTCGTCCGGCCTGCCACCCTATTTTTCATTAACATAAGCAATGCGTGTGTTTGTTATATTTACGCTAAGTATTCACTTTTGATGATTTTACTTGCCATTGTGACCCGCGGCCTGCTACTTAATTTAATCCGGCCCTCACTTAAACTGTTGCTGGCCACTCAGCTGCCGTCAGCAGTTTACACCCGAGACGGAGCTGTAGTTTCAGTAAAGTTGGAAACGACGCTACACAGAATCACAATATTGGCTTCCAGCGCTCATGGCAAATGTTTTCTTGAGGCTCGTTCATGAATTTTTTTTTTTGCGTGATGAGTTTTTCTTGCTTACCAGAACTGATTGGAATGAAAGATTAATTTTATATCTGAAATAATATTTCCAATTAGCTAACGTTGAGCTCTCAACTAGTTCGTAACAGTAGTCTTATTCTTGGCAGACTTGAAGCGGATGTCCTTCAGCCTGCAGCTGCTGCTCCATTTTCTCATGTAAGTTGACTGGTAAACGTTTTGGTCTCGTGAACTTGGGGAAGGGCACATGGATTCCTTGAGTTGGCCTATACGGACCGCTGATCCGCCTTGAAACCAATTCAAGAAGAGTCAATCAATTGAGTATTACTTACAGTCGATACGATTCACTTGGAGAATATTATGTAACTAGAGGGCCCAGCCGTCAGAAATTTTGTGATTGAGCTTTTTATTGTTCCGGTTCCCAGTATAGGTTTTGCTGTATTACAGGTCTCATCACTGCAGGCCTGATCTTCCATTAGTTGCACTGTACAACCATGAGTTTAGCGTTCTATCGGCCTACTCAATGTGCCCTTTATTACCTTCACTAAGGAGGCCATGTTTTCGTCGGGTTGGTCTGTCTGTACCAAGATAACTAAACAAGTCATGGACGGATTTTGACGATATTTGCAGGGCGTGTTAGGTATGTTAGGAAGAACAGATAATTAAGCTTTTGGTGAAGATCCGTTCATCAGTTTGCCTAATTTTTCTCAATGCCGTGGCCTAACTCGAAAAGTTATTTACGGATATTTATGAAATTGATGAGTTGTTGGGGGTATCACGAAGAGTGAATACAAAAATTTTCATGATTTGTTTGTTCGTTAGTGTCACAGTTTTCAATTTTATGCTTGTTAGTGCAATAACTCGGAATGTTAAAAAGCAAAAATGATTGAATTTTTGTGATTATAGGTAGGCCCACTTGTGAATTTGACTGTTTGTTAGCAGCATAGCCTAAGTTGAAAAATTAGCGGATCTTCAAAATAAATCTACTATAGCTTTTGTCACTGTTGGATGGCGCAATGTGTTGAATTTTGGTGTTGAAACAAAGAAAATCGTGGTCTCTGAACCAATTTTAATTTTTCGTTACGGTTGCATTGCTTTGCAGAGGTATGCACTCTAGGTGCTCAAATTTCTTCTTGTTTAATCGCCGTTTTGGAAATGGAACCCTAAAACTATTCGATATGAAAATATCCTTGAACTCGGGGTCGGGAAAAAGGTAAATGAGAGCGTCGACTGCGTAAGAAATAGCCCTCAAAGCATAAAGTTTAGATTATGTTTGTCCATACGTATATTGCCTAATAGATTGAAGTGGTTCTAGAATTTGAAAAACAAATGCCCTAGACGATTAATTTTGTTCAGTCAAAACTGGGATTCTTTTTTACATGATGTTGCATAGTTCATCTGACACTCCTGATGTCATTCTTTATTTCCTGATTATATTGAATTTCATGTTAAACTTCTTTTTTATAGACTTTCCTTCATCGTACTTTGTTTGAATCTTACAGGATGCAGAGCCTACTGAGGTGCTGAGTGCAATACAACGATGATTACCGCAATGGTGAGTGATAGCGAAGGTTAACTTGATAGCAGTTTTGTGTGCTGTGTGTTTTAAAAAGTTGCCGGAATTAAAATCACCATGCGATCTTTTACTTCGCCATTGTTGGACATTCAGGCCGTCTTTGCTCCCTTCCACTTCCATGCTCCTGATATGCCTTATTCTGTTTTGACAGACTTACTGATCCCAGTGGGGGAGGGGGGGGGAGGGTAGGCTGGGCTGTAGTAATGTCTGGTTCGTCCGTCTTCTGTTATGGAGAGCAGCTCCCGCAGGGAAAAGAAGTTTATGATCTATCTTCATTACCTAAACCTTCGGGACGTCTCGTCTTCTCGCTGTACATTCGTTTATTTTGATATTCATACTGTTTCGTTCTATTCTTCCTCTTCTTTCCCGACAGCCTCGCGCAGGGGTTCCCGGTTGCTAACTATATTCTATACCTCGCTTCTTTCTTCATCTGTGGTATCGCCTTTGTGGAAATGCAGCGTTTAACTAAAATAATGTTCCTTTGTGGAGACACCTTCGTGCATGGGTCCCACGTTTGTAACGATTTGCTTCGTCCCTTATTTCTTCATCTGATGTCTATGTCGCCTCTGTTGTAGAGACTTCAAGTTGAAGCTCTTCAGTATAATTACGCGAGCGGTAGTTTTATAGTTCTCAGGAGGCAAGTCCTGACTGGCTGTTCATAGGCCTAATATGTAGGGGCATCTCTCACCCAAGGGTCCATAGTGTCTCGTCTGCCGAGGTAAGGTTGTAAGAAAGGTTAGGCGGGTTCTCTATAAACTTCCCTAGCTGTGCTGCGAGGCGGGCCGCAGACTTGAGGCTCCTATATGATCCCGTGTGGGAAGGAGACGGGGGGGGGGGGAGGGCATGGAAGGGCCCTCCCGCCCGAGTGCTTTTCTTCTGTAGCTTCTTACCGTCTTTGATCTCTTCTGG
>LQNS02276481.1:1046799-1057073 GCA_001587735.2 Parhyale hawaiensis | reverse complement strand
ACTCCTTATAATTTTCCAAATTTTTTCTCCAGTTCCTGCTCGTTTTGGGACGCTGCTCTGACCTTACACCGAGGTTATCCTAATAGAACGTTTCTCGGTCACTGTCGCTACATAAATAGCTCTTTATCGCAAGAGGTCTTTTATTATGTCGTCTCTAATATGAAATGTTCTAATCGCTCGGTGACCAAGAATCGGAGCAGGATTGAGTTTGCTTTCGTGGTTTGGAGGCTGAACGTAAGTCTCTGACTTCTTCTGGTCATGTGACTGGGATGACCCGCACTGCTGCTCCCCGTTCACAGGCTTAATTTTTGGGTCGAATAGATGTTGCTACCTTGTCTCCATCATTAAGCAGCAAACCTATTGTTCACTTTTATATGATTTGTCTGTTCCGAACTTGCGCCAGTCTATCTCCGCTGATAACCGCAAGCGAGTTTCACGTGGAGCCTTTTCCTTTTCACCACCTTCCCCGCGTTGCAGCGCTTCGCGATCGTTATAAGTTTCTCTATCTCAACCTTAAGGGCTTGCATCTGGCAGCAGAATTTACATGATTCTAGCTTCACTCGTTCATAATAAAAGAACTCTAGTGAGAATTCAGAATGGCATTCGTTGCACTTTCATCTTGTAGCCCTGTGCTGCCGGCATAAGAGGACATAAAAGGTGAAGAAGAGGAAAGGGGAGAAAAACGGAAATGGAACGGGTACGCGGTACCGGCAATTCGAGACTGGGGCATCAGTGTAAGAACGTCACGCTTGCCGTATTGCTAGTGCCGTTACTAAAGCTATGGCCCTAGATTCGTGCGAAGTCTCCTGAAAAGTTAAAACTAGATTAATGAACTTTGTTAAGTTTCATTATGCAAAGTAACGTATACTTTACATCGCAAATATATGCTTAATTAATTAAACAGCGTACATAAGAACATAGAAGTTATATTACAAATACAAGGAAGAAAAACCCAGAAAACATCCTAACTTCTTCTGCCCCTAAGCAATTCCTATGAAACTAGTAAAAAAATCAATTTAGAGCACTCTGAGAGCGCATACCTCCGCCAAGCTCTGAAACCATGATTACCTCCGCCAAGGAGGTTATGTTTTCGTCGTGTTTGTCTGTCACCAAGATAACTCAAAAAGTTATGAACCGATTTGGATGAAATTTACAGGGATTGTTAGGTATGTTTGTGGCAAATTAGTAGAAACATCAAAACTATTAAAACAAAATTAAGTTAAGGGTAACTCATGCTTACCTTTAAGGTTTCTATTCGAAGAGCTCTTTTTCACTGAGCGATTCGAAAAAACGGTGGTCTAACANAGTTGACATTCCTCCGGCCCCAGTCATCCATTATTTGTTTGTTATCAGTTGTATTTTAATTATTTTTCCTGCATCCCAGAAGCTAAGAAGAGGTTGGTAATTCTTATGCTCCTGAAGGAATAAGCATGTGTGTTCATTTTGCCTGGATCTAGTTATTTTAGCATGGTTTCAGATTATTAATACATATTTTGTTTTACAATAAATAGTGAAACAATATTGTTTAATAAAGGGTGTTACACCCCATTTTTTCAACCTTATTCCCCATTCTTTTATTGTGGAGGTCGAGGCGGCTGTAAGGAGAGACGTGGAGGCCGGAGGGTCCGCATTTGAGGTTCCCTAAGATATAGTTATGCAATAATAAGGTAGTAAAATCTTGTGTTGGAAAGGTAGTAAAATATGGTTTTCACATTTTTGTAGACACCTTGACAATGCTCGAAGGATTTAGACACTACTTCGCTTGAACGCTCGCTAAGTTATTTCAGTATGTTCTCACGTAGTTCTTGTAAACGGTGTATTATCGCAAAGCTGCGAGGAATAAATCGCAATGCAAGCGTCAGCACGCCTTCCCTAACTCACCAGTCCTTTAAGTGATCTGATACTAGATTTTTCATGTAGATGCTAAGCTACTACTTCGGTGGGACATGGATGATACGTAGTAGAACTGGAGTATGTACTTGGCAACCAGTTGCTTTCGAGGAAACGTTCAGGATGGCTGTATCCGCGAGCAGCTAAAGCAGGGGTCGGCAACCTTCGGCTTGCAATGGCCCTCGTCCGGCCTGCCACCCTATTTTTCATAAACATAAGCAATGCGTGAGTTTGTTATATTTACGCTAAGTATTCACTTTTGATGATTTTACTTGCCATGCTGGCCCGCGGCCTGCTCCTAAGTTTCCTCCGGCCCTCACTCACTGTTGCTGACCCCTCAGCTGACGTCAGCAGTTTACACCCGAGACGAAGCCGTAGTTTCAGTAAAGTTGAAAACTACGCTACACAGAACCACAATATTGGCTTCTAGCGCTCATGGCAAATGTTTTCTTAAGGCTCGTTCATGAATTTTTTTTGCGTGATGAGTTTTTTCTTGCTTACCAGAACTGATTGGAATGAAAGACTAATTTTATATCTGAAATAATATTTCCAATTATGTAACGTTAAGCTCTCAACAAGTTTGTAACAGTAGTCTTATTCTTTGGCAGACTTGAAGCGGATGTCCTTCAGCCTGCTGCTGCTCCTCCATTTTCTCATGTAAGTTGACTGGTAAGTTTTAGTCTGTTGAACTTGGGAAGGGCATGGATTCCTAGAGTTATACGGACTGCTGATCCGCCTTGAAACCAATTCAAGAAAAGTCAATCAATTGAATATTCCTTTCATTCGATAAGATTCACTTGGAGAATAATATGTAACTAGAGGGCCCAGCCGTCATCAATTTTGTGATTAAGCTTTTCATTATTCCGGTTCCCAGTAAAGGTTTTGCTGTATTACAGGTCCCATCACTGCAGGCCTGATCTTTCATTAGTTGCACTGTACAACCATGAGTTTAGCGTTCTATCGGCCTACTCAATGCCCTTTATTACCTTCACTAAGGAGGCCATGTTTTCGTCGGTTGGTCTGTCTGTACCAAGATAACTAAACAATTCATGGACGGATTTTGACGATATTTGCAGGGGGTGTTAGGTATGTTAGGAAGAACAGATAATTAAGTTTTGGTGAAGATCCGTTCATCAGATTGTTGGCCTCATTTTTCTCCATGACGTGGCCTAACTCGAAAAGTTGTTTACGGATTTTTATGAAATTGATGAGTTGTTGGGTGTATCACGAAGAGTGAATGACAGAATTTTCATGATTTGTTAGTTCGTTAGTGTCACAGTTTTCAATTTTATGCTTGTTAGTGCAATAACTCGGAAAATAATGAATGGATCTTCATGAAATTTGAGTTGTTAGTATTGTTAAGAAGCAAAAATGATTGACCTTTTGTGATTATAGGTAGGCCCACTTGTGAGTTTGACTGTTTGTTAGCAGCATAGCCTAACTCGAAAAATTGACGGATCTTTGAAAAATCTACTAAAGCTTTTGTCACTGTTGGATGGCGCAATGTGTTAAATTTTGGTATTGAAAGAAAATCGTGGTCTTTGAACCAATTATAATTTTTCGTTACCGTTGCATTGCTGTGCAGATGTATGCACTCTGGGTGCTCAAACTTCTTGTTTAATCGCCGTTTTGGAAATTGGAGCCCTAAAACTATTCGATACGATAATATCCTTGAATTCGGGGTCGGGAAAAAGGTTAATGAGAGCGTCGACTTCGTAAGAAATAGCCCCCAAAGCATAAAGTTTAGATTATTTTTGTCCATACGTATATTGCCTAATAGATTGAAGTGGTTCTAGAATTTGAAAAAAATGCCCTAGACGATTAATTTTGTTCAGTCAAAACTGGGATTCTTTTTTACATGATGTTGCATAGTTCATCTGATACTCCTGATGTCATTCTTTATTTCCTGATTATATTGCATTTCATGTTAAACTTCTTTTCATAGACTTGCCTTCATCGTACTTTGTTTGGATCTTCCAGGATGCAGAGCCTACTGAGGTGCTGAGTGCAATACAACGATGATCACCGCAATGGTGAGTGATAGCGAAGGTTAACTTGATAGCAGTTTTGTGTGCTGTGTACTTTAAAAAGTTGCCGGAATTAAAATCACTATGCGATCTTTTACTCTGCCATTGTTGGGCATTCGGGCCGTCTTTGCTTCCTTCCACTTCCATGCTCCTGATATGCTTTATTCTGTTTCGACAGACTTACCGATCCCAGTGTGTGGCCTCTCAGGGGGGAGGGTAGGATGGGCTGTAGTGTTTGGTTCGCCCGTCTTGTGTTATGGAGAGCAGCTCCCGCAGGGAGAAGTTTATGATCTATCTTCATTACCTAAACCTTCGAGACGTCTCGTCTTCTCGCTGTACATTCGTCTATTTTGATATTCATACCGTTTTGTTCTATTCTTCCCCTTCTCTGAGTTCTCTCCCGACAGCCTCGCGCAGGGGTTCCCGGTTGCTAACTATATTCTATACCTCGCTTCTTTCTTCTTCTGTGGTATCGCCTTTGTGGAAACGCAGCGTTTTAACTAAAACATTGTTCCTTTGTGGGGACACCTTCGTGCATGGGTCCCACGTTTGTAACGGTTTGCTTCGTCCCTTATTTCTTCATCTGATGTCTATGTCGCCTTTGTTGTAGAGACTGAAAGTTGAAGCTCTTCAGTATAATTACGCGAGCGGTAGTTTTTTAGTTTTCAGGAGGTATGTTCTGACTGGCTGTTCATAGGCCTAATATGTAGGGGCATCTCTCACCCAGGGGTCCATAGTGTCTCGTCTGCCGAGCTCTTGCTGGCGAGGTAAGGTTGTAAGAAAGGTTAGGCGGGTTCTCTATAAATTTCCCTGGCTGTGCTGCGAGGCGGGCCGCAGACTTGGGGCTCCTATATGATCCCGTGTGGGGAGGAGACGGGGGGAGGGCATGGAAGGGCCCTCCCGCCCGAGTGCTTTTCTTCTGTAGCTTCTTAGTCTTTGATCTCTTCTGGTACTTCGCGCCTGACTTTCCCGCGTCAATGGTAGCGCACCGAGCTAACTTTATTATATACTATCCGGCAGATGAGTTCCTATGGCGAGATAGGATTGTTATCCTTACTTGAGTCTCTGCCTACTAGGTACGTAGGTAGCTAGCTACTAGCTCACCCTACGGATCGCAGTGGGTCTGCTACGGTGTTTGAAATAATAACTAAACTGATAATGATGTATCTTTGAATAATGTTGAATGATGTATTTTTAAATGATGTTGCATAGTTCATCCGACTCCCATGAGGTCTCCTTTTTTATACCTGATTTTTTTTAAAGTTCTCTGAAATTTATTTTTATCGACAATCTTTCATCGTAGTTCATTTTTACCTTTCAGAGTGCTGAGATGTTGAGGCAACACCTCCATGTTAAGCACACGAACGGTGAGTTACCGCGTTGTATTTTTTTTTTTTTTTTTGTGGTTACGTATGCCAGGGATTTTTACAAAGGGTCTCGCTCTATTATAGAAGAAACCGGAACTTTTTGACTATATTGAAATCCATGTACAGTACATGCAAATCCAAGCGGGAGTAAAGCTCGTGAAGTATTCTTGAAACTGTGGAATAGGTTATCAAATGCCTGGCTTACAGTTTTGTAGACTTGGTTCTAGAATGGAAATTCACATCTACTTCATAAAACAGACATGTTCTCATTGCTATCGCAGAACAAGACTACCCGATCGAAGTTGGTTGTAGAATGTCTTTTGCTTTTATTCACCCTTCGATAGAGCTTTGAATTCTCGCTGAAGTGAGGGTGTGCATGATAACGCAAGTGTACTATCCTATTTGTTTGTTCCACTGAAGAAAATTGGCCAGTAGGCGAGCGCGAATATATGATGAAATCAGCAAGAATTTATCAGTCCTGCTGCTGATGCTCATGTTGATTTGCTATAATCTGAAAAATTTCAATTTAATTTTGTGCGCACCTTAGTATTTGTGTTCATTAAAACGAGGCATATGCATTTTTTTCTCTTTTTCAGACGTGAACTCATGGTGCGCTACTGGGTTGCCCCGCCAGACGCCTCTGCAGGTACGTTCACAAGCCTCTCGTTTTTAGCCTCAGATCTCCAACCATCTTTTAGTTATTGCCCTGTGCTCTTTTGTGACGACTAATTAGAGGAAATTACTCCTTTTGCTGTAAGTACCTAACATCTTCTGGTATTGTGCTCGTTGTATAATTCTTCAACAGAAGAAAATTCTGCGTATTTCATTCAAACTCGTTGATTTGCTGTAATTGTATTGCAAAAGTGCTAATGGCGTTAGCAATTTCTTGTGAGGGAGGAAATTTCAGAGCGTTGAGGATGTGATTACCTCCAGTTGCCTAATGGCCATAGGAGCATACTGCTGGTGAGATTTCCCCCCTAAACAAAAGCTTTTAAAAAAGGACTCTTAATCGCTGGTAAACGATAAGTTTGAATGTAGTTTGATTTATTTGATAGCATATTCACAATACGTTAGAGAAAACTCCTTACTGAAATAAATAGAAATTGAAAAGCATCCCTGTTCGGGATCGCTCTTTAGTGGGTACGGTTATTTGTGGGTGAGTGGTAGTATAGCTACAAGCCTGAATTATATTGTAAGCCATAAACCTTTCACGATGATGAAAAACCCATCCAGATCAAACATGACGGTGACTGATTTAATGAGTCTGATTTTGCTGTGCTTACGACGAAGTAAGCGTTGCTAGGAAAATTTTTTCATTTTAGTTTGCATTTTTTTGCAGGGGAATCTGTCTGCAGCCTTGGTGTGGTGGATTTTATTTTTCTTTTTTTGGTAAGTATTCTACTCTATTCTTGGTATGACGCTAAGAATACTTGCAGAAAGATATCTCGGTGAAGCGATTAATGTAGTTGTGTGAATTAGCTTGAAGTCCTTGAATGATGCGCAGTTGACGACCGCTTCTGCTTTTTCTTCTTCTTATTCATGCTACCCCTTGTTGCTGAACTGGAATAATGCAAATAAATTGCGTCAATGGTTGAATTGTTCTCGTCGTTTTTATCAGATCATCAAAAAACTGGGGTCTGTAGACTGATGCTATCCCTGTATGATAAGCAATTACCGTCCGTTGTAAATAATATACCTAATTAACATTGCTAACTTTGATGCATTGGGGCTGCAGAGGTGGGTAGTGATGAGGTGTTATCCACTGCCATCGTTGCAACTATTTATTGTTGGTACATTTCGGTTCTAATCAGAAACCGTACGGTAATTGTTTACTCTCCAGTAGTTACACATTGCCACAAAACAGGACAGTTCGTTACTGGATTACACATTCAACGATGATTCAATTACCGCAACCATATTACTACAGCACGCTGTTGAAATATACCATTTGGCCCGGCTCAAATTTCAGTGTCAAATGCTAAGTTTATCATAAGCTTTCTTTTTTTTTTTTTTTGTTAGTCATGCACGCAGCCTGGCTACTTATATCCGTTGTATGGCTATTGGCATTGGGCCTCTACAAATATTATGAGAACAATTGTTATTCTCTTTACACGTAGAGGCCAGAGCAAGAACCCATATTAATCATGGGGCCTCCTGAGAGAGAGCTCCACTTCATGCTGTGGGTACAAGCACTATTATTACCGTGTTCTAATTAGACTTCTGGTTTAAGCGCCGCCTGGTAATATTGCAATTGGGCGTAATTTAGTGCCGGTTCTTCAATGATGAACCGTAATGCATGGGTGCAGGGACTGCCGCTTGGAGGTGGTGCTGTGCCGCCTGCGCATTGGTCACACCAGGCTACCCCATTAATATTTGAAGAGGCGCCGCTCTCAACCCTATACGACTGTCTGGTGCCGCTGACAGTACGCAATTTCCTGGCTCAGTGCTCCAGCCATTCTGTAATCCGAAGGAGTTACTGCCCATACCCTCGAGGAGGGGATATAGGTGCTGTGATGGTAAATACTTTAGTTCCTTCATAAGAACTTTTTGTGAGGAAGATAAATACATACCTGGAGCGGTGGGACATCTGTGTAAACCTGTAAATTGGAAAGTTTATTGAGAAGAATGGGAGAGTAGCGCGGGTGCTATGCAACCATTTGTTAGTGGCAGAAATGTGAAATTGATGGAGCCTAATACTCCGAATAGATTTTAGATTAATAATTGTTGGGAGTGTATCTTGAACTATCTTCTGAGTACTACCTATGTTGGGACACAGTGTAAAAACTGAGAATATCCCCCGATCTTGTGTTTCCGGCCCAAGGCGGGCATGATGCCTACGACGCTAGTAATCAAACCCCTTATAATAATGCAGAATTCTTCCTCTAGCAAAAAATAAAAATGAAATAAAGCATTTGAAGCGGTCGCCCGATTTCCGGATTCCTTCCAGTCTTCCCTGGTATGACCTATGTCGGAAAATTATGCAGCTTGCACGAATTAACAATTGAGTTTGGAGAAGAAATTTGAAGATGGTTCAGAGTAGAGTATATCGATTGAGGGCTATAAATGTCTTTTTCTCCCTCAGGTGTGGCTCCAGTTCGGAATAAACTTCGATGATGCAGCGCTCCATCAGGAGGCAGTCGTCTCGGAAGCTCAGTGCCCTTCTGAAGATTGGAGCTCTATAGTATGCCATGCTGCAATTTTTTTCTGGTCAAGATGCAGAACATCAATTTTGATGTCGAGTAACCCCCCTAAGCTGGATACTGCTTATTCAAGTAGTTCTTGCTCGATACGGTGGAGATGAGTTGTATTATCGATTGATAGTAAACTAGAACTGTCCTTGAATTTATTGCTTTTTTTTTGTACCTGAGCCACATTGGGAAGATCTCTGCTATACAGAAGAAAGGTCACACTTTAGGCTAGGTTATATTTGCATCATCACACGTAAATAATAGAACTGTCGAAAGTTTTCGTATATGGTACTTTCAAAATGTACGACTAACAAGTAGTCTGATCTAATTAGCAACGCCGATCAAGCTCTGTTTCGAAGCAACAACTTGTTGGCGTTAGCAGCTCAACTAATGTCATTCCGTCGGTGTGACACTTGGTGCTTTGAAAGCATAAACTATCCCTTTCGCTACTAGCTACCAATCTGTTCAGGCATGGGAAATTCAGCTGTGCAGATTGCGCATTGGACATGCGCAATGCAGCCACGGTGATCTCGTAGCTGGGGACACGGCGCCCTATTGTGTTGATTGCCAAGTACCCGTACATGTTATTCAAAAATTAGATTGACGGCCGTAGACGAACCAATAGGCCCATTCCCTAAGACACCAGAACTTACGCCCCGGCACTCTTCAGCTATTGTAATTATGTAAGTAGGTTATAGATGACTGAGGAAACGAGAGAGAAAAAAAGTGAGAAGAATCTCTGCCAAAGAGATGATCATGAATGCTCGCAAGCATGATCGGTAGCCGCTGAAATGAGAAGATGGAGGATTCAGATGGAGCGGAAGTGAGAATGAGATTGGTTAAGATAGCCTGGGAACTTAAGCCGTTGAGAGCTTGCGATTCTTGAAAGAGGGGTTCTCACCTGTGGAGGATGTCTGTCCCAATGTATGTTGAGGCTATTTTTAAGAGTTGACACTCTGCACCAACAGCATCGGAAAAGCTTATTTCAAATGTCGACGATGAAATGGGGGAAAGAACTGCTAACATACCGTTGTTCTTCAAGCTTTATGCTTGAGTTATTGATAGTTTCGCATGCGATCATTAAGGTCTCTTTCAGAGTCCCGTTGTAAGTACGTGGTTAAAAGCTTTTCAAGTACTTGGATGTTTGTATTAGTTTCCACCTGAGTTGTCTTGACTCGAAAGAGATCAGACCCAGTTTTTTTAGGCGACGTTCATATGACTCGTTTCTCAGCAGAGGTATCAATATCTTTACAGAGATGTGGCGACCGGAATTAAACAGCAAATTCGAAGTGGCCGCACTAATGCCTTGTACAAGGGAACGACGTCCTTAGACTTGTATTGAAAATTTTTGGTGATGAAGCCCAGTACTCTGCTTACCATTTTCACATTCATGTCAACTTGCATTCCCTTTCGTGGCTTGGAGGCTAAACAGTAGTCGGTGACTTCTGATCACGTGACAGGGGTGATCCTCGCTGCTGCTCCCCGTTCTCAGGCTTAATTTTATGCCGAACAGATGTTGCTACCTTATCGTCACCGTTTATAATAACAGCAAACCTATTCACTCTTATATAATTAATCTGTTCCAAAATTGCGTCAGTCTATCTACGCTGACGTTTAATAATCTTTATTAAGTACCCATAGACATAACAAAATTGGAATGAAATATGGTACACAGAGAAGGTTTCTTATTTCTAGGTTACACACAGAGCATGTCGCAGTGATCTTACATATTAGACATCATTACGCCCCATTGCTTGGCCTCCGTCAGGCAACAGGAGGCGCTGCCATCGTATATACATATT
>LQNS02276481.1:967484-989273 GCA_001587735.2 Parhyale hawaiensis | reverse complement strand
AACTGAGCCAAGGAAAGAGTGCGGTAACAGGTCTCTTATAAGAGAGGTTGCTCTATTTCACCCCTATTCTCATAAAAAAATAGGGTTTTCCCAAATCACAGATTATTTTGATGAAATTTACTACTTCATCTCACCCTGTTAAAGACAGCAACAGAGTATGATGAACCTTGTCAAAAATTGTAAATTTACAAGCCCATTGCAATAGTTTTATGTACATTCTAGAAGTTTTGGCAGATTTCGGTAACGGTTTTAAGTCTTTAATGGATTTATTGCATTTTTAGTACTTTTTATTTGGTACGCATGGCCTACAACGGTAGACAACTATTTCATCCGGCCGTATTGGCCGCAACGTGGCAAATGAGCTTTAATGTCGAGAAACGTTGAGTAATGCGAGTACAGCCGGAGAACCCCTCAGCCTCCGATGAGAGATGAACGAGATAGAGTGATCAGCTCTCTCCCAACAACGGACCGTGTGGCCTAATGGATAAGGCGTCGGACTTCGGATCCGAAGATTGCAGGTTCGAGTCCTGTCACGGTCGGCCCCTCATTTTTATGGCAATAGCTCATAGAGCGCCGTGGCCTAAGTGTTGGTGTCTCTTTGAGAATGGGCCAGTTGGTTCGTCTACTGCCCCTTATCTAATCTAACAACTATCACAAACAAACCATAACACAGTCAGCAAATTGACAGGAGTGTCAATCTGGCAAGCAGAGCACTAGGATTCATCGCCAGGGATTCCGAGCAGAAATCCAAGGACATAATTATTCATTTGTATAAAGCACTAGTGCGCTCTCATTTACAACTTGTGGTAGCCGCATCAGTGCAGCGATATCGATAAAAAGAAAGACTCCAACAAAGAGCAACAATATTGATCCTTGGCTGCAAAACGTGTCTTATGCCGCGAGTGTCGACTACAAGATGTCAGACTCATCTCTCTCGAGCAAAAACGACTCAGGAGACAGCTAGGAACTAACAGAAACATTTCAGTCTTTGACTGGCTTCAATGACGTACCTATAACGGAACTTTTTGACAGACATTGTTGATCACCTCCGAAACAACGGCTAAAAAATTAAACATGAATATCGATGAAGTTCTCTTACCCAGCAGTTTTCCCATAATTCATAGTGAAAATTTGACTCCCCCTCTGCAGTTGTCGGGACAGACAGTTAATGCGTTTAAATATCGTCTTGACAAACATTGGGAGCAACAACCTCCACAGCTATAGTCTCCTCTTCCTCCAATAGTCACAAGCTCTTAACGGCCAGAGCTTCAGCGACCGCCCTATGCATCATCTTTCATGCTTCAAATAACTCGGTGTCTCCCGGCTCCGCAGATCTGTGGAAGTTAAGAGTGCTCTCACGATCAACTCTTTTTCCTCTTCTTCCTCGGATGTCTACATAATTTTGGCATGATGGAGATAGCTCTTAGAGGGCCGAGGCTTTAGTCCCGACTACTCTCAGGGTCTGGGCCTTTTGGTCCGTCTACTGCCAGCTGTCTGAACTACTGTAAATTGCTGGATGAACATTGAGTTAGTCTCTTAACGGGGTTAATCTAGTATTAATCCCAATGCACACGAGAAGTAAGAATTTTAGAGAGTGGCATCTAGCCAAGAAATGCTCAACTCGACTCGGAGAAAAAGTTTCCCAAGGGTGCATTCAGCAGGATGGATCTTGGCCAATATTTTTCGCAGCTTTCGAGCAATTCAAATCAACTTGCCGTTTAAGTTACCGTGTTATCTATTCACACCTACGTACGTAACGCTTCCGTTTTTCTTAAAGATTTGCAACATCAACAGCAATGTTAAGCGTATAATATGACTTAGTCTTCAGGCTGTAACGATGATAGCCAGCAGAAGACGTACATGTCAAAGGCTCGTTTACAAGCTACAAGATCATACGAAATCTTCAGTCGCTGAGCACTGTGTACAGTAAATGAAAAACAGGCTTCTAAACAAACAATAAAACTTATTAAATAATCGTTACCATTTATATTTTTTTTATTCTGCTTCTGATAATTTTACCCTAAAACAATGCCTTAGCAAGCTATGCATATACCTCGCTACTGCGTGTGTATTAACAAGTCGCGGCGAGCTTGATCTACCCAAAAAATTTGTCCTGTCGAAATAAGCGTAGATGTCGCTCGTCTGCGCACGGTTTTACTATAGCCAGCAAGAAGTAGTATTTTCTACAAATATTAAAAATACAGTACGGCAAAACTGGGGTATTTGTATCGAAAGGACAATAGCGTAAAGCATTCGGCACTGTTGTCTATTGACGCGTGTTGCAATTATAACCCTGCATAGGCTATCGTGACCCGGAAAACGTTTGCCGTGACCCCAAAATGACAAAACAAAGTAACCCCAAAATGACAAAACAAAGTTACTTCAGATTTAAGCAGTTACCGGCATGATAGCGAACTGTGGGTAACACTGGGGAGCACAAGTAACCCTGCAGTTGTGATTGCAACATGCCTCCTGTAACACAGCAGCGTAGAACAGAAATTCTATCTACCACAGTAGCTTAAGATATAACTCCGGGTTAGAGATTATGATAAGAAGTGATGTGCAACCTGATAATAATGTGACGTCAGCGGCGTCTTCACTGCGCACTTAAATGCGCATTACGATTACTTGAAGATTTTGGAGTACGTGATTTTCTACGCCATGTTTAAAACGGTTCTGAAGGCTAATACTCGGCTTGATAAGGCGACAACTAGAGGGCTGATTGGATAAGTGAGGTAACTCCTTTCATAACAACGATGAAGGTAACTTGCATTTTTCTGTAGGTAGTGCACTTGAGAAATTAGACCGTTAATTGGTTGATTCGGCGAATTATTTCACTAGGTCATTGAACGGAACTTGAGCTGCCAGCGACGGCTGCGCTTATTTCAAGCTTCGTATCGGAGATCCGTTGTATACGATGTCTCAGTCATCCCCCCCCCCCTCCTTGATGCCGGGCCTACACAGCACAACCGTGTGTTCAATTCATGAGCGGACTTTCAGCTCACACGTGGTTAATAGTCCCGTATCTATGCTACCGACTTTTATGGTGGTATAGGGAGGACGTGCGAGTTGAACGTACGCTTATAAGTCGAGCGTGCGTTTATATAGAGTGGCACCGGAAATAAAGAGACAATTAGCGTGTATTAGATCGTCATGCAAGTCATTATGTACGTTAATTCCCAGTAGTATTTATATCTTTCAAGATATGGAAAGCAGTTGCCTAACTTACCTGTAAATTTATGAGAAGGGCACTACAAGGACGATAGGAAATGGCTAGTCAATTGAATATTCTTACTAAATAAGTATGACTCTTGAGAGTGATATAAATGGACAAATTACTGAAGTAACACAATTTGAAATTAAAATTTTATTACTACTTAAGAGAAAATGGAATTAATAAACAAAGCTCTACAAGTCAGATTATAAAATTGGTGAAAGTTTGGAGAATTCGCCCTTCTTCTGTACTTCCGTTTGTAGAGAATAATTTAATTTAAAGCTTTTAAACTGGCGTAGAACATGAGCATGTATAGAACGACTATTAATAAGTTGTGAGTCAACATATAAGATTTGGTGGCAGAGATAGAATATATACATGTTTATATAAATAAAATGAAAAAAATATATTGTCAGAAAGTAGAATACTTGAAATATCAAAAGAGTTTTTCTCGTAGTAATCATGACATTATAGTTCTGTTTGATTGTACATCCATAGAAGAAAAATATAAACTACTAGCACTGCCTGACCTACACAGTACGAGGCTGATATACATTAAAGGTATCCTCAGGTTATTTAATTAACAGGGTAGACGAGTAAACGCTCTTCCTTGATACACGCACGGCTCTAACTTAAATGACCTCGCAGTATCAGGAAGATCAGGGCGGATATTGCGGGTGTTTGCTTAGCTTTCAGAGCAGTCTTTACTTGGTGTCAGACTATCGGTGTAATGAACTGGATTTCTCTGATTCAAGTCCTGGTTTGATCCCTAGTAGTAACGTATCGTTATCTATTTATTCAAGGAACCTATGCATTCTTCATCGTCCTCTGATTTACATTACAGACTAGACTGCGAGAAAATCTGCAGTAGAGCTGTGGCTAATTTTTAATTTCCATATATTTCATCAAGACAACATAATATGGCGATGACAGGAGCAAACGAGCTTTTACGGAATTCTCTGACACTTGAGTTTGCTTATTCACATTCTTATCAGTGAAATGTTTTGTCTTGTCAGCAGTCCGTTTATGTTGAGGCAGGCTGACTGGGAAATGGCAGAGAAAATAACAGTTTGAAAACAGCTTATGAATTGAGCGATCTTTTTAGCGAAAAAAAACTTATCTCTGTACCCCGTAAATTTAGGGTTTAAAAATAGCACAAGTGCTGCAATCCTTACTGAATTCCTTTAACTTCATTGGTGCCGTTTATTAGCTTACCGCAGATGTTCAGTTTTCGGCTCTCTGGCGAGACCTCATCCCAACGGGCTTGTCATTATCATACAGATTAACGATAGTGGGCATTTAAATATAATATCAACTGGACTGCAGGCACCAACCGGGAAATCCACATGCACTGTTTGGTGCTGCAGCTAGATGTCCGCCAGGCCAGATAGGAGTGAACGGCTGCAGTCGATCAGAGCCTGTCAGAGCTTTGGTAACCGAGATGGGAAGCTATGGCGATAACTGCAAGACTCCAACTGTCTCCGTTCCTTATTATTGTAGTCAGGTGCAAAAACAAAAACTGAAAGTTCTATGTTAAATTGAAATTATGGTCTTAAATTAAGATGAGGTAACAGGTCTAAGCTACGCGTATATACGAGGTGACTATTAGCTGCTTTCTAGTGGACGGATAATAATTTTCTTCGGCCATTGTTTGCTTTCATCCTGAGTATCCTCACAAATCGTTTTACCGAGTCAAGCTGGCATCATGTTGAATAAGATATATTCATACTGACGACTTTACGTCAAGGATGATGATACTTACAAGGTTAGAGCACGCGGAGGACCCAAGCTGCAGTGCACTCTGGGTAATAATCTTGTGACGTAACAAAATACTAGTACGTTAATAAGTGGTAATTTTACATTGTTTCTTCATCATTCCATTTGGGCCTCCAGAGTGTCCTACATGTCCTACAATCTTTATAGTTGCAAAAAATATGTATCAGAGCATCTACAAACTTTTTTAGCTTTCTGAGGATAAAATTTCGAATGAATGTTAGCATAAGGCTCGTGTAAAGAGCAGATGAATCTAACAAGGAAAAGGCCAGTGTATGTCAGAAACATTTTTGGAGTCAAGGTTACCGTCATTAAAATGCAATAAATGAAATGAGTTTATCAAAAGTAAAGTAAAGTATGAGTGAATACTTCAACGTTTTCGATTTATTTTCGTCTTCTACGAATGATCTGCTATCCTCTATGATTTCAAACCGCTGCAGCAAAAATTGGTTCAGATGCGTATGTTGGAACGCCAAGATAGAAGAGCTTTTTAACAAGATATGTAAGGAAATCATTAAAGTATCAGAGAAACAAATTTCTTTCCTTCTGGCGAAGTAATATCAAAGCAAACATACTACGCAGAAGCCATACAATTGCTCGGTAAAATTAGAAAAAAAACATCAGCTACTGTACGCTGCTCTCGGTACAGCAATATAATTAAGAGTGTGTCGCGTCCGACTCGCGTTTTAACTAACTTAGAAAAAACTAGCCAGTTCCCCACATCTAAATTGTCTTACGGAACGAAGTTGTTGAAACTATCGAATGTTAAATCCATAATTTTTTCCAATGATGCTGTAGTGTTTACGATTAGGAGAGGAGGATCTGTTAACGACGACACAGCTTAGGTCCACATTTTACAGACACTTTTCGAACGGGTGCTTGACTGTTATGGAAAAAACAACATAAATATTCGTTAAATATTACGACATTTTGGCCAACAGTATCACATTGATCATTGCTATTTCTAAACTAACTGCGGTACTCATAATTCATATCTGAATTAGTGGGAACAATTGCTAGTCTCCGACTGCGCTACGATCGAACCCTCTCTTGTGACGTCACAAGCTCATTACCCAGAGTGCACTGCAGCTTGGGCCCTCCGCTCCGCGTGCGCTAACCTTCAAAGTGTTATCATCCTTGAATTTACAAGCACGTATAACCGTACTAATATTTATTACGTCAACAAAGAGCAAATTTGTTGGTTGTCATTGCTGTTATTTCGTGTTATCATGTTTCTCATAGCGGAGACTGTTGTCTTAACTTTAAAACGAAACTATATTGTACAGAAAATTAGTTTACTTTATATAAAAAAATGGATCCAGTTAGTTGCGCATTTATTGTTAAAAAGAAACATCTGTTTGGTATTCACTAAGAAAACAATAATCCGTTTAAAGCTTAAAGAAACATATTTTAGTAAAACCAACAATTGTATGCCGTCCGAGTCCATTGCAGTCCCCCAGCTAAGGAAGCATCACAATATCCGTTATCTGACCGCCTCTTATAATTACAATTCGTATAATTAACGACAATCAGTTTCCGCTTTAGCACAGGCGCAAGGGACACACTCCTGCTCGACCGTTCGGAGACGAGCACGTAGGGGCAATTTTCTGCGCATTGCGCGGTGACCGTCGGTAACGAACCGTCGCGCATCCCGCTTGCCGAACGTCTTTTGTCGTGCGAACTGCCCAAACACGGAACTGTAAGTGGATAAACGCAGTTGTGGAAGGCAATCTGTAGCTAAAGGGCGGTAGATAGTCCCCTCGGTCCTGGGAGCCGTGCAGTTATGATCCGCAGCGCCGCAATGATTGGTCCAACTGTCATGTGTTGGGGAGAAAATACGCGCCTGACGCACCGCTGCAATGTTAAAGCATGCACGGGTACTGTTAGTAAAACAAGAAGTTCTTTACGGGAACGAAATTGTTACTATACAACACTGGGAAATAAGGTTCGTATATTACCTCCGTAGTGCAACGTAGACACTGGCTGCAGTATGCAATAGTGGTCATCAACGTGCCTAGGGGTCAGTGTTAGCCCTATTCATAGTTGGTAATTAATTTGTTACAATAGTTCTTGTTGCTATTGTATTCCTACGAAAAAACCTTTGCAGAGAAGTAGAACAGTTTAGTAGGGATAGGGTTAGGCAGGTTCACGCGTCAGTCATTTTAGCTGAGTCTATTCTTCACAGCCTTTATATGCGTCGCTGTGGCTACTTGAACGACTAAAACTTGGTCAGTTTCTGACTTGTTTTCACTTCAATTAAGAAGAGATTTCCGAAACTTTTCCAGTGACGCTTGCAATGCTAACTTGCTTGGCGGGTAACATTTTTTGCAAATCGTTTAGTGCACACAGCTGTGGCTGCTCCATACTACACGGCAAACTTTTCTCGTGTCTTGTAGTGCACAAACGTAATGTATTAACCAATAACGAGTCAACCGGCCATTACTTGTATGTGTATAGAGTCTCTTCGTTGTAATTATACAGTTCGGAGACAGCTGTGCCTCATCAAAGAAAACTAAGGTCGTGTTCGATTGGACACCTAAATTTAGCCTTCAAAACTTGACTTGTCCGGAACTTCAGGCAGGTGCTATGGGCTCAACTCGTTCAATGAACTTTCAGGACATGACCCTTAATCGGTTACTCTTCAGACTTCCAGAATTTTAGTCTTGCCTTTGCAAAAGAGAGTTTTCAGCCGGCTCAAGGCAATCAGTTTGCTTGTAACACTTGGAACGAGTTTCAAAAATGCCAACTATAAAGCTTCTGTCTAAAGTTTCGAACCAGTCAAGCGTTATAAACTTAATTTCGACGTCCAATCGAACTCATCCTTAGATAGCTAGTTTTACATAATACAATGATGGCAACATAGGTCAACGGTATGCATAACAAAGGCTTCTGCCGTGTCTTCATCGTTGCTTTAAACTTGCTGTATGAATTTTAGTTGATAGCGCAGCATTTTTACTCTATTGCAATCTGATAACTACCATTACCCTAGAACACAAACAAGGCGAATTTCACAATATACCCTCCTGTTACCAATAGGAATATATGGTTGCTGTTCCAGTCTTAGTTTGCAAGGGATTTGTTATGTAGGATTTTGTGCTTTAATTAATTTCCTAGCTGTACTAGCATCTTCTACATACATGTAGACGCGTGGGGTTTACTACCGCATAAAAATGTAATATAAAACTTAGTTTTGCTGTGTAAAAAGAAGCTGTGTAAAACCATGTCAATGAAAGACTGGCTGTAGTGGTACGCGAAGATATTCCAGGCTGCAGTAGTACTCAAAGATATTCCAGGATGGAGTGGTACGCTAATAATTTTCAGGTTAAAGTGGTACGCGAAGATATTCCAATTTGTTGAAGTTGATTGTAGCGGTGCGGGAGGATATTGCAGATTGAAGTGGTACGCAAAGCTATTCCAGATGTGAATGGCACGCGAAGATATTCCAGATTGAAGTGGTACGCAAAAATATTCTAGATTAATTTGTACGGGACGATATTCCAGATTGAAGTTGTACGCGATAATATTCCAGGTTGTAGTGGTACGCGAATATACTCGTTTGTTTGAGCACGCGAAGATATTCCAGATTGTAGTGGTACCCAAAGTTATTTCAGGTTCTATATAGAAGCGAATTTTAGGTGTTGGTGGATACCGCGACATAGGTTGCGGACCATTCGCTTCACTGCCGCTGGTTTGAACGATAAGGAATATTGTTCAAAATAACATAAGGCAACTTCTGTAAACGGGCCTTAAAGTAGGCTTTAATCTCGGTTTCAGAACAACAGCCATCTGTTCAGAACATAGGATTTTCTAATCGAGTGACCCCACTGGTACCTACTCTCCACAACTGAACGTAAACAAAGGAGTCAGTGCCATCATAAAGACCAAGGGTTAATATTATCTCTCAATAGTAGCTTGGGTGCTAAGTTGGTTTGGACAATATGCAATGACAGCATGAGTCCTCTACCGGTAAGTGGATGTTAGGTTCCACTGTACTTTCAAAAAGTGCTACTTTTAGGAATATTAATATTTACCGTAATGAAGACGGTAAAAGCTTAACCCGCTATTGCTGTACTACTAACTTCAACTTTTCGTAGTAAGAGCACACACTGTTTTCCAATCTCTGGGATCTCTTGGACTACTGAAGCCGCGACACGCAGCAGCACAAAATGCGGAACGTTTATAGCCGGCTTACGTTGTCATTGGCACAGCTTCGCCATTTTCTCACATTTTCATATGTCAAAAATAATTGCTAAGAATCCCATCTACCAATGCAGTTCTCATACTACAACCAGCGTCAATAGCAAAAATTCGGACGTTTGCAAAGACGTAGACTTTTAACTTTTGCGCCATGAGCAAACAGAAGGCCACTGCAGACGATTGTCTTTTGTACTGTGTATTCACATCACCGCCTTCGGATGCGTTTGTGTCTGTTGAAGTTAAGGAAAAATGCGCAATATTCTTAGTAGTTCTTCACTAAAAGCTTGAAGACACATCCCATACTTTACAAGTGGCACTTAATAACTGGCCAGGTGACATGACCTCTAACATGTTATCACACACAGTCGTGTGTGCATGGGTACAACGAAACAGTCGAACGCTGTGCAGTGAAAGCACAGGACAAATGACGATCGTATACAACGGGCTTTACCGTACTGGAATCTTTATACCAGTAGCCTAGGGATAGAAAAAAAAAAATAAAGTAAGAAAGAAATAAAACAGGAAGAAAGATAGAAAGCTCATCTACCTATTTATCTCGGAGGAAAGGTTTTCATTTCTCAATACTATTACATCGAATATGAGATAATATATACTGACGGATCGGGGCTACTAAAGTAGGGATGTTGTATACTGTGTCAAGCTAGACTGTCAGGAGCCATTCCTTATGCATTGAAAATTTAGAAATTTCCTGGCTTGGTGCATCCACGGGCCACCCCTGCATGAAAGTTCTACTATTTTTGCACGAAATAAACACGAAATGAAGCTTAACGTCGGCCTTAGACATTTTTTTTATTTGATCGAACGGCATTAAGTTATGTTAAGGGGAGTTGGGTTGGGTTGGGCAATAGCTCACAGAGGGCCAGAGCGTTGTGCCCAGTTCCCACGTCAGTCATATCTACGTGTTCACTCATCCACTCGTGTGAATGTGTTACTGTGTTCTAGGAATAGCAGAAAAAAGCGCTGTTTTCCGAGTATTACCTATTCCCCTCTAAATTTGAAGACATATCTGAAACTGATTATAAACGGTTAACATTTTGGTAAGTTTGGTGGCGTACACAAAGTTGTGTAGACAACAGCCCACAAAACGTTCGGACGAGTGGATGACAGAACGCGTTGACATGAACGACGTGTGAACATACCCTTAGCCCCGGCGGCTTTCTGGGTAGGCCTGATGGTCCGTCTACTGCCAGCTGTCAGATCTAACTTTCTTCGTGAATGGATCAAGGATCATTTCGTCTAGAAATTTACGGATCCACTGTAAAATAACGGTAAAGATTGTTTAAAAAATCTAATTGATCACCATATATTTTACAGGAGTTATATTATTGGTATTTCTACTGCCATCATTTTCCAGCTAATTTACGGAAACGTTTTGGAGCCAAGTGGTTCGAGGTCGCATTAAATTAGCAGACTTATTTCGAGGAGAATATTTTACAGAACAATCCACTGCAAAACATTGATTTACACCAAATATTATTTAAGGAGTTCTGCGGACATAGGGTAGTCTTCAATACTGTACAGTGTACAGTGAAGCAATATCGTTATCGCGTGGGCACACCATCACAAAAAATTGAATTGCTCAATAACTGAACTTTTCGCTTCGGCCGTCACGTTGCCGTGACTACTACTGTTGGCACTTGAATGTCACGCTAAAACTATGCTTCATTCTAACTTTAAACTAACTTCTAAGTAGGAGGTATTCTCAAAGCTTGACCATTGCTGCTTGTTATATCGAGAGCCCGGATTTATTGCGCTTAAAATATAGCAGTTATTGCTCCTAAAAATTGCACTTATTGCACTTAAGCATTAGGAGTGGAAGAAATAGAAAACCAGGAAAAGGCAAATACCGCAAAATATTCAAAGGGCAAATGGATCAACGGACACCTATACCAGTTCCAAATACCAATTGTCAGTTTGTCAATATACATTGCGCTTGTGTTAATTGACAATTCGTCCCAATGGCGAGAATGATTCTTACAAATATCCCGCTTTACCTATTCCCATGATGTATCCCCCGAACGAAAAAGGTTATAAATATTTGATAGTCAGATTTGAAACTTAATTATATTTTTACCCCAACAAATACATGGAACAATAATTGATAAGGGAACTAATTGTCATGGCGTTTGAAGTCTTGTGACGCGTGACAGTGATAATAAGTACCATGAGTTCACACGTCCCTCATCGTAACGCGTTCAATCACGAAAATGAACACGAGCTGTGCATAAACTTTTTTTTTGTCCTGTCCACACGTAGAAGTGTCCTTTACTCATATTAATGACTCCAGGCATTCAGTTATGATAAAGTTTCTTTACATTTTCGCTAATATTTCGCGCCGGTTTCAAGTCACATTCTTATCCCATAATCTTACAGACTGATTTTTGATAGGAACAGCCTATTTTAAAAATATTTGTAGCCTGATAAACCGACAGAAGAGAACTCAGCGCAGATCAATCAGTTGGGCTTCCAAATCAAAGATGGCGTCCTTGTTCTGACAACATTTCCAGGTTTTTTTTCTAGTTTTCTTCTCTAAAACGGGAGTACTGTATAGTGATTCTGATCGTTAGAGCGAAGTTAAAAAATAAAAACATTTTTTTTGTCGACTTGTCCATGATCTGTGAAAGCTGCAGAGGATAAATTTAGCATTTATAAGTTCTATCTACTGAACTGGAATGACACAGCGCGTTCAAAAAAAGGACATGCTTCATTCCTCAGTCTATCACGTTTGCTGCAGCTGCTTCTCTCAAATCAACGCGCCGCGTCCATCAGTGTGAAGGAACGCGGTACAATGAGAGACATGTGAACATGGCTTAATATGTTGCATTTATAGCTCTCATTGCAGTTAATGTACTTATGATAGTTATTGCACTAACGCGGGAAACTGCTATTTATCCGGGCTCTAGTACGTACAAACTGCGAGAAATGACTCATTCCTTAGATATTCTTTTTAGTGGCATAGCAATGTCCAAGCCAAAGCCGTGTGCGGTGCAACGCAATCGGATACAGAATTGCGGGGCAGTGCAACTTTTGCTTACGTGTGCATGCGCCTTTATACGTTATCAGACAGAAGGCGATTTCTATTTTAATACCAAGGGTTCATTTTATTGAATAACGCATGCAGCTAACGCAGAGGTAGAGCTTGAATGCTACAGCACTGGATGTGTTCAGAAAAGCACCGAATATGAATTTTATGAATATATCGGGGGGGGGGGGGCAAACTTTCGGCTGAATCGTGCAGTATTGTGGAATCAAATAGAGTAACAGCTGCTGCGTTATGTAGCTTAGATTGAAAATGTCTTTTCATTCTAGAAGAAACGCTAATTTTTTGTACACAATAAAAACTCCATTCCTCATCTAGGGTAACTCCGGAACTTCTGCCGTCTTAAAACCGTTTCTAAATTGTTCAGCAATAATTTACAGTACTTGAACCGCAGACTCACCCTAAAGTGAGTTTCGTCTGCCGCATGTACGGTACCGTTCAGAATTAAATTAAGTTCATGCTGATGACAGCACACCCCTGCTTCAGTAATTGCTATGGGATCCAGCACCACTCCTGATGATAGAGCTCCTTCGCGCCGGTCCTTAGCGGGATTTCTGCGGATGGGACGTACTAGGATCTGCGTGACCCGGCCCGGCCCTTCATTCATGCGATTGTCTCCGTTGCGTGAGGACGTGCGTGCTCCGTCAGGTTTTTTGCCAACGCTCTAACTTCCTTCGGAACGGATTACTTTTTTAATTTTCCCAGTTGAAGATAGTAAGATTAATCGCGATTTGAAAATGTGCTGAATGGTGCTTCTTAACAAAAGGAACAATTCCTGCTATCAATAAAAACTGCATGGAACATATTAAATTGTGAATATAAAAATTTCCTCCCGATAGATTTTCGGAACGTTTAGTGAACCCGTGAAGGAACTAAAGGCTAAATTGACATGTATTCGTTCAGTGGAAAATATTTCTAATTGTTACCCATAGCTGCTTAAATAAACTCATTGGATCAAACAATCAGTAACGTCTTCTATGTGGACGATTTCTTTCTTTAGACCTTTATTGAACCAGTTGACGTCACTATATCTTGAAGTAACGAGAATTAGCCTTTATTAGTGGTACCGCAAGTGAGCTTTACGTTTTCGCGGAATATTACCAATTTCTGGAGGCTGAAAGAGTTCGTAAAAACTGCATTGGACAAAAATCTGTGTTAGGTAGAACATTATTTTACCAAATCGTGATGAGCAAGAGTGGTTAAATGTTTGCTGCGCATGAGAAGCATAGAACTCCTATCACCTAAGTGTGTCTGTTCGCTTGTGTGCGCAGTATCGGCGGCAAATAAAATACATGACGAGTTTATGATCAACAGCTTCATACTTCCGTAAGTATCCTTACCTCATATAATATTTAATATTTCTTGTCTATGGGCTATGATCTCCAGAATAATGTTGAAGATGACAGAGCGCTTCATGGCAGGCCACTAGTACCTGAGATGATAGCTCTACAGCAGCCAGGGATTCGAGCTAGTTCCTTTTCTATCTTCTTTTCCTTACCCAAGTTATGCTGACAATTTTCATTATCACCTTTTGTGTCCTGGCTGTCTGTTCCATATATGTACAATAGTCCTCCGATCGTGGATTACCTTTTGCCCTGAACGTACTACTTGTCTCTTGTTCTCGGCTTTTTAAGCACCATATTCCATTACCGAACGTGAACTTCTCACAACGATTTTAAAACAATCTGAACATATATATACGGCGAATTATTGTTTCGAATCTTCAGAGTGAAATGAACATATTCGTATACCATATACATACTATTGCGCACCTCTTTTCCTCATTGAAATACCATGTATTTTTTAGACAGAATCTTATATCGGCGCTAAGAGAAGATGCAGAGGGGGGGGGGGGGGGCAGCGGAAGGATACACGCCGTATGCTTCCGAAAAAAGCCTGTCCGCTTTCACTAGACTTACGTCGCTCTCTTGATGGAAGACTTTGAAAAAGGAACTTTGTGTATTCTGGCTTAAGCCTATGCACCATGTATCGAATATGATCCATAGAATTAATCGTGTCTACGGTATACTGTCATCCACACATCATTGAATTAGTGATTTAACACGGCAGTAGAGCATAAAGTAAATCTTCTTTTTCGGAAGAACTGCAGTAACTCTGACAACGTCCGGGAAATGGACAGTATGCGTTAACCTTCTCCCTATAGGCAGAAAAACGCTTTCGTGGGAATAAAAAGTAGACAACTCTGACAGCGCGTACATCCGCCAAACAAGGCAACAGTAATGAGAAATTTGTTCTGAAACCATGATTTTCTTTGTATCAACACCAAAATCTAATCATTTGTGCCTTTTAAAAGAATTACCAGTTTCAGTAATATTCCTGAAGATCCGTTCGTAACTTTTTGAGTAATGCTGCTAACAAACAGTCTGACAAACATTAGTCAAACTCACAAACAGACCAACCGATCATCACCAAACTGTACTGATTCATTTCTCTGAACAGTACTAACAACTCCTGCAAATTTCATTAAAATCCATTCATAACCTTTTGAGATATGGTGCTAACAAGCATAAAATTAAAAACCAGCAACAAACAAACGAACAGATCATCACAAAATTTTGTAATTTACTCTACGTAATATACCTAACGACTTAGGTAAATTTCATAAAAATCCGTCCATAACTTGTTGAGTTACGGCATTGAGATAAATGAGACAGATAAACAAACAAACCAACGGATCTTCAACAAAAGTTGATCATTTGTTCCTCCTAACATACTCAACAATCCCTGTAAATTTTATCTAAATCCGCCCATAAAATTTTGAGTTATCTTGATGACAAACAGACACAGAGACAAACCCTACGAAAACATAACTTCTTTGGTGGATATTATAACCTTGTATGGTCACTTGTCCGGTAACGGGTTATTGGGTTAAAGCTGGTGATAGACTTTTCGAATTCTCCCCCACAAAAAAAATTGACGGTTTTTTTACATTTTTTGGTAGAATTTGTATTTTCATTTCTTTGAGAGCATTTTACTTAGCTGCGAGAGAACTTTACAGATTATGATATTTTTTTCTCAGCCCCAAAAGAGTTTTTCTATCACGTGTTGTCGAAGCTTTTCAGATGCGAATTTTTTTTATAGTATTTGAGAAGTTTTTCGCCCCTGGGAGACATTTTTCAGGTCTGAGTGTGATTGAATCAGCTATAAACCGGCATTTTGGAGCTTAATACCAAAGATTTCAGATACCTGAAAATTGTTATCAGCCGTAACAAGTTTTTCAAGTCCTTGACATCATTTTTATAGTAACAAAAATATTTCCATTTCTCTGAGAGTATTTTTCAGGTATTGCAGAGTAAAGTTACATGTATTTTAGAGCATTTTTTATATGTATTTAGTATTTTTACACTATAGGTGTTTGGTAGTATTCTTTCAAGTATTTCAGAATAGTCTTGCAAGTCTTTGAGAGTATTTTTCAAGTGTTTAAAATTTTTTTTTACTATACAGGTCTTTGGGAGTATTTTTCAAGTATTTCAGAATAATTTTCTGGGTTTCTGTCAGAACAGTACTTTTTAAAGTATATTGGATTCGTTTTACAGTACAGGTCCTTGACAGTACTTTTCAAGTTTTCAGAGTATTTTCTTTGGTCATTGAGAGTATTTTTTCAAGCATTGCTAAGTGGTTCTTTGATTAGCCTTGCTTAGCGTCAATCTTTCATTGGCCTTACTTAGCGTCGTCATTGTAGCGTTTATAGCAAGATTAATGCTATTTTAATAAGGGATGTACCTCTATTAAGTCAATTCGACATATATATTTATGTATATATTGTTATATATTTGTTTTATTGAGATGGCATAAATGTTGATTTCGATTAGAAGCAGTTAAAGAAATTTTGATACCCACGACGCGCGTTTCGCTGTTCTCCAGCGCATCATGTGGGAGGGTTCAGGTTGGTAACTTTAGTTTTTGAAATCTTGCGAAACTTAGAGAGGTTATCGTAGGAAGGTGCAACTTTGATACCGGCTGTTCCAAAAGTATAAATGAAATTTCCAATCAAGCAAATGTTTCGTCAATTCTCAACTATAGTCCGCTGCGTAGACTCCAATTACTGCACGTTGCAGACACACAGATGTACCGAGGGCGACAGTTCTCACCCTGTCGAAGGTAAAAGGCCGGCACATCAGCATGGCAGTCTTCGCAGTAAATACAAATGCCACAATTGGCGAAAAAATACTACGCAATTGCTGAAAGTTGACATGAAGCGTTGGTAGGCCTCTGATGGTGGTAGAAAACTCCTCAAGATGCAGCATGCATATAAAATATTTGCAGTTGTCCGCCGCCTGCTGCACATATTGAATTAATTTGCCATGGCTTCTGTTATATTATTTTCTTGAGATGGCATAAATGTCGATTTCGATTAGAAGCAGTTAAAGGTATATATTTGTCTGTTCACCCAATAAGTGGTCGAAGGAGTTGAGCTATGTTCATGATTTTTTTTTGCAGGGAGTCTGATGGATTTCCCTCGACGTGACCAATGCCAAAAAACTTTGAATAGCTGGCGAGAAAAAATGACGGGGACAAAATTTGTTCTCCACCCAAAAACAGGTAGAAGGAGTTGAGCAAGGTTCATGATTTTTTGCAGGGAGACTGGTGGGCTGTCCTCGTTGCCACGCATGCAAAAAATAAAAAATAGGATTAGCTGGCCAAAAAAATGACAATAAAATTTACTCTCCTCTCAAAAACACGGAGAAAGAGTTGAGAAAGGGAGTCTGATGGGCTGTCCTCGATGTGACCCCAGGAAACTATCATTAACTGGCCATAAAAAATGACGGCGACGAAATTTACTCCCATCGCGGGTGATGATATTACACCACGAGGCATTTTAGATTTTATTATTATTATTATTTTTTGCCTCGCCGCCTTTGAAGGTTTTTTGTCGCCCCGCAAGCGGGAGGGGGGAGGGGAAGAGAAGGGGTATTGTTCACTAAGGGGAACCTTTACAGTTCACTTACTATAGTTGTTATGTCTAGCAACTCCAATTCTTTCCTTGTTTAAATTGATTTAGAGTATTCAGTTTAGTTTCAAAACTAAATTTTTGGTTATTTTTAGATGGACCTTTACTTTCAGTTCTAGTATAATAGTACTGGCCACTTCTGTTACGGATATCACTTTAACTAACATCGACTGTATATGATGGTTTACGTGTGACTTACTATAGCGAGTTCGTTGAGGTGAGGCACATCACCTAGTAGGCAACTTAACGGTGAATACTCACTCATGTTTCCCTGGCGAATTATTGTTATTATCTGCCACCTGGAGCAATTCAACAGAACAAAAGTAATATTCTTCAGTGAAATCTCAGAGCCGTATCATCCTAATTATCCCATCTAATACGGAAGTAACTTGTGGTAATTCTACAGAGCAAAATCACCGTACCCGAATTGTGTTGCCCTCGGATCCGTATCAGGCAAACGAAGGTTGAAAAATATTCCAAGTCAGACAATATTTCTTCTACCTAAGACCTGCGAGCAGAAGCAGCTTAAATTTGAACTTGACTCCTTCTCCTATTGATCCCTTCCCATGTCATATCAAGGATACCTCAAAGATTCCCTACTTTGCCCCTATCTAATACTGATGAAAGTATAACGGTCGCACTAACTAACTAACTAACGGGGAGACAAGCAAAATTAAGATATAGCTTAACGAACGAAGATGTTATAATAGTAACCAAGATTGCTCAAGTCGTCTTCACGTGTCGTCTATCGAGTATTCTGTCAATATGACTCTATAGCCCTGGCGATCTGTGCTTGACTGCAGCCATGCACTTTACTGAGTCCACGCGGGCATTTACCTGCCGCACGAACTAGTGCATGCGGATTGCCTAGTCAGGGTGTGCAGTGAAGGAAACGCTACCTTTTGCCTAAAAATACCTCGCAACCTAGCTTTTAGTGTGCTTACTGAACTGGGTCATGACGTCACATGTTTCTTGTTACATAGCAAAGTTGGATTATTAGCGAATAAATTAAAATTTAATGAGGTTTAAAATATTATTAGTATACTATCATTGTCGTGCGTGATTAAACGATAAAGGGAAGAGCAATACAGCGGGGAAAAAGACTGCGATCGCGTGGTGAGAAGTTCTGTGATTTGTTTGTTGCCATGGAGAGCCTGTCTTAGTTATCAAGAGAGGGCGCAGGAAGCAGAATAATGTCCCCGTTGCTGCTGTTTTGGTTGTGACTATAACCGCAACTTCGTTTGTCGGTATAATTTTACTTCGTCCACGGAAACACACCTCTGAACGTAGGTGCACGAGTGGTAATATTTCCTAGAAAAGAAATGAAACGCGGACTGCGTGACTGCAAAAAAAGGCGGAGGGGTAATCGAAAAGCGAGATGGTGCCGGACAAAAAAAAAAAAAGAAGCGTAAAGGTAAAGGCAGAGTGAACTTGACTATACATCCCGTACTGGGAAACCCGGACGCACTGGTTTGTGCCCCGGAGGAGTGTAGTTATCAGGGATCACCAAGAGCTACGGCACCATCGACGGAAGACACTTATGCAAGACCTGTGCCCCACCCTCCCCATTTCTGAGAAATGTAAGTACCTCCATGGCAGCTGTGTGATATCAAATGCTCTCTATAAGCTACTGCACGTAAAGTAGAAAGTGAGTAACGTAAGATAGCAAAAGTAGGAAGATTTACTGTATGTTATTACTGTACTAGTGGACCCGTGCGTAAAAAAATTCACGTAATAATCGGTATGTTTGCTTGATAGACGCCTGAAAGGAATCTTCTATTCTCTGACTTGCTTCTTCATTTTCTTCATTGGTCCTTTTTCACGCTCTCATCCTTGGGTTCTCTTTTCTCCATTTTCTTTGTTCTTGAACGTGCGTCTTTCATCATGACACGCAGAAATAAAATCTTGAGTAAAACACCGCAAGTTGATTACGAAATCCACAACCTGGCCTATTTTTCGCCTATCTCCTTATGATGCAGACACGAAATATGTAAATAATGCACGAAGCGTTTATTATATAAATATGTTTGCATATGTATTTAAAAATTATCGGTACGGGTAATTGCAACGTCGCACATGGACCATATTATAACTGGCATAGCGTCGTGTTTTTTATATGATCTTAATATGATCTAATGCAGAGGTAAAAAAGTAAAAAAAAACGTTGCAGAGGTAAAAAAAAAAAACGTTCCGCGAACTCGAAGGACCTTAAGCCAGACGAATAAAAACCATACGTCATCTACGTGCTTTAACGAGACTTGTTTCATTAATGAGCTGCTACCTACATATAGGTCTCTGCAAAGATGTATCTGCCCGGCAGGTGAAATGTATAGGTCGACAGCGATGATATATGCTAGTGGTTACACTTTTCTCGGTGAAAAAGCATAATGAAATCCAATAAAATTCGAGGATTGTTAGTATGATTAAGTGGCGGTAAACCTTTGAAATATTTTAACTTTGGGCAAATCCTGACAAATGTCTTGATAATACCCACTGGGAAGCCCTCCGTGCATGGGCTCCACAATTCTGTCGATATGCTGTAATTTTATATCCCTTTCTCTTCCTCTGTAAATCGCCGGCAGCACATCCCGGAAGACTAAACTCATTAACCCTTTACCGGGCAAGTGATCATATATGGATACTTCCCCATAATGTTGTTCCTACGAGCGAACAGTTGATCAATGTTCTGGATATCATTACCCTCGTCAAGGAGGTTATGTTTTTCCCACGGTCGGTCTGTCCGTCCGCTGTCTGTCTTATTCCATTTGTTTATCTATTGTTTCATCGGTTCTTCTGTCGGTCTGTTATTTTGTCTGATATTCTGTCGATTTGTGTCGATTATTTTATCGTATATTCTGCTTGTTATCTGTCGATTTGTCTGATATTCTGTCCGTCTGTTATTCTGTCGATTTGTCTATTATTCTGTCTGATTTAGCTACATACAGTCATTTTGAAAGTTAGAAGCCAATCTCGTAAAATTCGCAAGCACTGTTAGGAATATCACTAGGAACACATGATTGAATTTTGATGATAATCTGGAATAATCGAGGATTCTGGAACATTAAAAACTTTTCCGAGCATGGCCTTGCTTGGAGGAGGTCTGCTCTCTCAGAGCACAACTCTAGTTAGCATTGCCATTTCTTTTTACTGAAAAGAATGGATTACTCTATGCGTTACTAGGTCGTCAACGCTAACTAATTCAACGTATGTAGATGACCAGACACAAATACTCTGTTGAAACATCATTGAAACATATACTGCAAAGGCCTGAGAACAAATATTCCAGTGTTTTAAAGCTTTCCTTTAAAGAGCAAAACGTCAAGTGAAAGCGGAGAGGCTTTTTTTCGGAATCGTATGTCGCGTATCCTATATACCAACGGCTAATCGTATGTCGCGTATCCTATATACCAACGGCTAATCGTATGTCGCGTATCCTATATACCAACGGCTAATCGTACGTCGCGTATCCTATATACCAACGGCTAATCGTATGTCGCGTATCCTATATACCAACGGCTAATCGTATGTCGCGTATCCTATATACCAACGGCTAATCGTATGTCGCGTATCCTATATACCAACGACTAATCGTATGTCGCGTATCCTATATACCAACGGCTAATCGTATGTCGCGTATCCTATATACCAACGGCTAATCGTATGTCGCGTATCCTATATACCAACGGCTAAGCAATAATGTTACCTGCCACATTATACAGCGGGCTCAGCCAATGCCACCTAGACAATCTGTTTTCTAGGTGGCCTTGGCTTAGCCAAAGCCTCGTAAAGTGCAGTTCTGGGTGTCTACGTCACGAAGATGGTCCGATCGGTACAGTCCCCGACAAACTGTTGGACGCTGCCTGATATTTTTGTTGGATGCTCTGCATATTTTTTTTCGGCTTTGTCTGGATGGAAAAGTCAAACTATCGTAATTTTGTAACTTGTAAGTGATTTAAATCAAAATTTCTATCCAGATATGTCCACAAAATGTTGAGAAAGACACCACAAATATCAGATTGCGTCTAATGGTTTTTACAAGGACTGTACGTATTTGGATTATTTTCGAGGCCCAAGCCCTGACCTGTGCTGTACTTTAGAGGCCTCGGCTCAGCATGTATCGCTAGTGAAATTGAAAACATTTCTTTCAATTTGGAGTGAATATCAACATGCGACCAATAAAGGACGAGGACTAATTTTAAGCCAGCAATTTTGGGTCTCAGAACTAAAATACTTCTAGTGTCGGGGCCACACAATCCTGTCGCACACTCAAATCATGAGCGGACGTCCAGTTTGGACATCCTTCAATGTAAGTACTTTACATGGGTATCTTGGCTACCGATTTTCACTGTTTCGGGGCGACGTGCCAGCTAAACGTCCCCTCATAAGTTGAGCATACATTACGAACTGTGCCTCCGGCTTAGACGCAAAAGTTTGGTCCCTATATAACGAGAACGTTTTCAGCGTGTACTTTAACTGGCACATCTAAGGTTGTAGGAAGAGATAAGCCAGGCGGTTTCGCGGCGGCAGTCTTTGCGTTCAGTAGAGCATGGTACTGCAGAGAGAGAAAGAGAG
>LQNS02276481.1:930647-943498 GCA_001587735.2 Parhyale hawaiensis | reverse complement strand
ATCAGGTTGTATCTGTTAGGGTGGTTTATAGATAATTTTCTTTTGGGGGGGAGGGAGGGGGGAGGTGTAGATACCTAGAATCCTAAAATGTCTCTTCCAATATCCTGGTACAGAATATATTGCAGAGAATAATAAAGTTGCTCGAGCTACACAGCCAATGCACTCAGGCTTACTCGTACTGCACAGTTAGGCTCACTCGTAGCCCAGATCCAGGCCCGCCTGTACTGCTCAGCCCGTACAGCCAAACCAGCTCGTACTGTGGTCCACTCGCACAACACAGCCAGCCTGCTCGTACTACACAGCCATTTCCGCTCGTACTGCGCAGCCAGGTTCGTTCGTACTACACAGCCAGGCCTGCTCATACCGCACAGCTAAGCTCACTCGTACTGCACAGCCAGGTCCACGCGTACTGCACAGCCAGGTCCACTCGTACTGCACAGCCAGGTCCACTCGTACTGCACAGCCAGGTCCACTCGTACTGCACAGCCAGGTCCACTCGTACTGCACAGCCAGGCCTGTTATTATCATACAGCCAAGCCCGGTTGTGCTACAGAGCCAGACCAGTGCGCACTGCCTGGTTCGTACCGTATAGCCAGGACCGCTCACACTGTGCACCTAAGACCGCTTGTACCGTACAGCCAAGCCCCCTCGTACTGTACAGCAAGATCCGTTCGTACTGCACAACTAGGACCGCTCGTAGCGTACAGCTAAGCTCACTCGTACTGCACAGCCAAGCCCGCTCGTACCGTGCACGTCATCAATTACGAAGATCCGAAGGCACACCGTCGCGACATGCTGAGGGACTCCATAATTATAACGACGTCTTCATTATAACATTAGGATAATATCTGACTCCGGCGCTCGATAATGTAGGCCACCACACTTTCTATGGCCTAGAGAGGAAAATTTCGTGACGTAATTCGAGCTACGGAACATCGAAACATTCGTGTCACCAGCCCTAGACCTCGCAGTGTAATTTACTGCGCTTTATTTTAGCGCGTCTGATGATAATTCCAGCCGATTTTAATTCCGCGGTTGGCAGGTAATTTGATACGACGCAAGACTTCAAAACTGGCAGCTCCGTTGTCAAATTCCAGCAGTACGTTCCTTGTGTGTAATTTGCCGTACCTTCTCATTTAGCGAAACTGATAGCAATGCTTCTGTTCCTTAAACGGTATGCTCAGCGTGGAAAATGGAAATTAATACTAAGGTAAACCAATCCGATATTTTGTGGGACAAGTGTGTCATTGTGCTGCTGGTGGTGAATAACCTCGACGAGAAGTGAAAATATTCACGGAAAAAATCTGACATTATTACAGAAAATATTTGTATCTCTGGGATTCTTCAGCTGTGAATGGGAATGTTTTTTTTTTCTTCTACGATTGACTTTATCAATTTAATTGCAACTTGCATTGCATAGAAATAAAACCGATTTACTCTTTTGAACGTACACACAGTGTTTGCCAACAAATGCTGAGGAAGTTTTTCTAGTTCAAAACTTCTTGTATTTTTATGTAGAAATAAAGAAGCTGAGAAAGACACCATTTCATGAATGCATTTTACACTTGAAAGAGATGAATATGTTCTTAATTATCACGTTACTAACAAACGTTAGCCAAAATCTGTTTGACGTAATATTTTTTAATGACTGGACGCATATCCTGACAGCACTTCAAGACAATCCAACTAGACAATGTTGTATAGCTGCATGCATGGTTACTCGGCTAGTCTTAGGGCCTACCAGTACTGCATAAGAAAATTTCAATTGTTCAGTGGCAAAGGTGTCATTTTTTTACCACATTTAAATCTAAGAATTAAAGACGTCGGAAGTGCCCCTTACGATATCGCAAATGCAGAATTTCGTTACCGTCCCGCAATAACTTTTTTGCTCTCTCTCAGCTTCAAGACTCGCAAAATCAGTAGAAGAACAACGAAGAAAAAGGAAAGATTTACAAAAAATGCAGAACCAGGAAGAAGAGTGAAGAAAACGTGAGCTTCGTTAAAGTAATCAATTTGTGCTGTCAGTAAATGATGACAGGATCCACTGCATGCATTATTATTATTATTATTATGTAGTTGGCTGGACGCGAGCTTGTGCGGGCAGAAGAGGAGGCAGAAAACCACAATAATACGACTCATCACAGCTCATTATTATCATTTGAATGAAGAAAATACCTAAAGCTGCACTCTGAGAGAGCAAACCGACGCCAAAATACGAAAGGTTAAAAGACAGAATGAGAGAGGCAGATAAACAAACGGATTATCGGACTAGAACAAAAATTTAATCATCTGTTCCTTGTGGTATTCCTAAAATTTACTCTAAATTTCATTACATCCATTCGTGACTTTTGGAGCTATGCTGCTACAGAAGAGCAGACAGACAACCCCACCCAAAAAAAAAAAAAAAAAAAAAAAAAATTACCACCTTTACCGGGGCAGTAATAGTAATGTATTAACTAGGGTATGTGGACATCCTTGAGGAAGTTTTCCTTAATTGTAGAATTGAATTTTGCAAATCTGTTGGCGTGAAGAACAGAAAAAATCGCTGCCCTAAGCCAAGTTGAGAATCCCTCGTCGGAATCCCCCCCCCCCATCCTCCGGTCAATGCCGAAGTGTTCCATGCAGTCTAAATGCGTTGTCAGCGCTACGAGAGTCCGAGACGCGAACTCGGTACCTCGGTACTCGATGTAGAGTCGCTGTCACTGAGCCAAGGAAAGAGTGCGGCAACAGGTCTTTCATAAGAGAGGTTGCTCTATTTCACCCCTATTCTCATAAAAAATAGGGTTTGTTCAAATCACAGATTATTTTGATGAATTTTGCTACTTCATCTCACCCTGTTAAAGACAGTAACAGAGTATGATGAACCTTGTCAAAAATTGTTAATTTACACGCCAATTGCTATAATTTTATATACATTCTAGAAGTTTTGGCAGATTTCGGCAACGGTTTTAAGTCTTTAATGGATTTATTTAATTTCTAGTACTTTTTATTTGGTACGCATGGCCTACAACGGTAGACAACTATTTCATCCGGCCGTATTGGCCAGGGATAGAATCGAGCTTCAACAAGACCTTGACTGCCACATTGAATGTACCGCAACGTGGCAAATGAGCTTTAATGTCGAGAAACGTTGAGTAATGCAAGTACAGCCGGAGAACCCCTCAGCCTCCGATGAAAGATGAACGGGATAGAGTGAACAGCTCAATCCCCACAACGGACCGTGTGGCCTAATGGATAAGGCGTCGGACTTCGGATCCGAAGATTGCAGGTTCGAGTCCCGTCACGGTCGGCCCCCTATTTTTATGGCAATAGCACATAGAGCGCCGTGGCCTAAGTGTTGGTGTCTCTTTGAGAATGGGCCTGTTGGTTCGTCTACTGTCCCTTATCTAATCTAACAACTATCACAAACAAACCACCATAACACAGTCCAGGAAGCAAAGAATGCAACGGGAGGATTCAATAGGACTGAAATAAAACATAGCTCACTGGCGTGCATCGTTTAAATGTAGTGTAGCTGCTCAGCTTCACAAAATCCACACCCTGGAGTCTGGAAGCATATAACAAAAGAACTTGTATGGTAGCATAAAAAAGCTAAATAAAGATTCAGTCTCCCGCTCAAGACTGGCCAGTTACTTGAGCTGCAAAATATCGAAAAATGTTGTCGCCAAGTACAGAAAGTTAGAGTAATAGGCTAACTGTTACTATGGTTTCTCTCGCGTGCAGAATTGGCTATCATGGTGCTTATATTTGTTTGTAAGGAATATAAATATTCTGTGAAAAGTACTGTGAAGTGAATATGAAGTGTAAATAAGGCTTCAATCAAGAAAAAGAAGTTAAATTGAGTCGCCGAAAGGGAACAAATTCGGCGCTAGGGTTGTGAAAGTTTCCACCAACATGCATTGCAATCTTCTATAAATAATTGCTAAATTAGAATATGTTAACTTCATTTATTTATGCGCTAGAGATGAATGTTGCAATTTAAGACAATTTTTCTGGTGAAATTAGTTGAAATACTCCGAGGATGCTCATCCATAGATTCGTCGATGATGACGTCACTTTTTGTTGCTAATTTTTCGTGAGTCCTCCCGTTACGCTATTTGCTTCCTGACACAGTCAGCAAATTGACGAGAGTGTCAATATGGCAAGCAGAGTACTAGGATTCATCGCCAGGGATTCCGAGCAGAAATCCAAGGACATAATTATTCCTTTGTATTAAGCACTAGTGCGCTCTCATTTACAACTTGTGGTAGCCGCATCAGTGCAGCGATATCGATAAAAAGAACGACTCTAACAAAGAGCAACAATATTGATCCTTGGCTGCAAGACGTGTCTTACGCCGCGAGTGTCGACTACAAGACGTCGGACTCATCTCTCTCGAGCAAAAACGACTCAGGAGACAGCTAGGAACAAACAGAAACATTTCAGTCTTTGAATGGCTTCAATGACGTACCCATAACGGAACTTTTTGGCAGACATTGTTGATCACCTCCGAAACAACGGCTAAAAACTTAAACATGAAGATCGACGAAGTACTCTTAGCCAGCAGTTTTTCCATAATTCATAGTGAAAATTTGTAATTGACTCCCCTTTGCAGTTATCGGGGCAGACAGTCAATGCGTTTAAATATCGTCTTGACAAACATTGGGAGCAACAACCTCCACAACTACAATCTCCTCTTCCTCCAGAATCACAAGCTCTTAAAGGCCAAAGCTTCAGAGGCCGCCCTATGCATCATCTTTCATGCTTCAAATAACTCGGCGTCTCCCAGCTCTGCAGATCTGTGGAAGTTAAGAGTGCTCCCACGATCAACTCCTTTTTCTCTTCTTCCTCGGATGTCTACATGATTTTGACATGATGGCGATAGCTCTTAGAGGGCCGAGGCTTTAGTCCCGGCTACTCTCAGGGTTTGGGCCTTTTGTTCCGTCTACTGCCAGCTGTCTGAATTAATGTAAATTGTTGGATGAATACATTGGGTTAGTCTCTTAACGGGGTTAATCTAGTATTAATCCCAATGCACATGAGAAGTGAAAATTTTCGAGAGTGGCATATATATAGCCAAGAAATGCTCAACTAGACTCTGAGAACATGTTTCAAAAGGATGCATTCAGCAGGATGGATCTAGGCCAATATTTTTCGCAGCTTTCGAGCAATTGAAAGCAACTTGCCGTTCAAGTTACCGTGTTATCTATTCACACCTACGTACGTACCGTTTTTCTTAAAGATTTGCAACATCAACAGCAATGTCAAGCGTATAATATGACTTAGTCTTCAGGCTGTAACGATGATAGCCAGCAGAAGATGTTTATGTCAAAACTTCATTTACAAGCTACAAGATCGTACGAAATCTTCAGTCGCTGAGCACTATGTACAGTGAATAAAAAACCGGCTTCTAAACAAACAATAAAGCTTATTAAATAATCGTTACCATGTATGTTTTCTATTCTGCCTCTGATAATTTTACCCTAAACAATGCCTTAGTAAGCTACCATAGCTGCTGCGTGTGTATTAAGAAGTCGCGGCAAGCTTGATCTACCCAAAAATTTGTCCTGTCGAAATAAGCGTTGAGTTCGCTCGTCTGCGCACGGTTTTACTATAGCCAGCAAGAAGTAGTATTTTCTACAAATATTAAAAATACAATACGGCAAAACTGGGGTTTTTGTATCGAAAGGACATAAAGCATTCGGCAGTGTTGTCTATTGACGCGTGTTGCAATTATAACCCTGTCTAGGCTATCGTGACCCGAAAAACGTTTGCCGTAACCCCAAAATGACAAAACAAAGTTACTTCAAATTTAAACAGTTACCGGCATGATAGCGAACTGTGAGTTACACTGGGGAACGCAGGTAACCCTGCAGTTGTGATTGCAACATGCCTCCTGTAACACAGCAGCGTAGAACAGAAATTCTATCTACCACAGTAGCTTAAGATATGACTCCGGGTTAGAGATTATGATAAGAGGTGATGCGCGACCTGATAAAAATGTGACGTGAGCGGCGTCTTCACTGCGCACTTAAATGCGCATTACGATTACTTGAAGATTTTGGAGTACGTGATTTTCTACGCCATGTTTAAAACGGTTCTGAACGCTAATACTCGGCTTGATAAGGCGACAACTCGAGGGCTGATTGGATAAGTGCGCTAACTCCGCTCATAGCAACGATGAAAGTAACTTGCATTCTTCTGAAGGTAGTGCACTTGAGAAATTAGACCGTTAATTGGTTGATTCGGCGAATTATTTCACTAGGTCATTGAACGGAACTTGAGTTGTTAGTGAGGGCTGAACTTATTTCAAGCTTTGTATAGGAGATCCGTTGTATACGATGTCTCAGTCAAGTTCCCCCCCCCCCCTGATGCCGGGCCTACAAAGCACAACCGTGTGTTCAATTCATGAACGGACTTTCAAGTCACACGTCGTTAGTAGTCCCGTATCTACGCTACCGACTTTTATACTGTTATAGGGAGGACGTGCGAGTTGAACGTACGCTTATAAATCGAGCGTGCGATTATATAGAGTGGCATCGGAAATAAAGCGACAGTTCGCGCGTATTAGATCGTCATGGAAGTCATTATGCACGTTAATTTTCAGTAGTATTTATATCATTCTAAATATGGAAAGCAGTTGCATATCTTCCCTGTAAATTTTTGAGAAGGGCACTACAGGGACGATAGGAAATGGCTAGTAAATTGAATATTCTTACTAAATAAGTATGACTCTTGAGAATGATATAAATGGACGAATTATTGAGGTAACACATTTTGAAATTAAAATTTTATTACTACTTAAGAGAAAATGGAATTAATAAACAAAGCTCTACAAGTCAGATTATAATATTGGTGAAAATTTGGAGAATTCGCCCTTCTTCTGTATGTCCGTTTGTAGAGAATAATTTAATTTAAAGATTTTATACTGGCGTAGAATATGAGCATGTATACAACGACTATTAATAATGTGTGAGTCAATATATAAGATTTGGTGGCAAAGCTAGAATATATATCTATATATATATAAAATGAACATATATTGTCAGAAAGTAGAAGACTTGAAATATCTAATACGTGTACCTCATAATAATCATTCCATTATAGTTCTGTTTGATTGTACATCCATGGAAGAAAAATATAAGCTACTAGCACTGCCTGACCTACACAGTACGAGGCTGATATACATTATAGGTATTCTCAGGTACTTTAGTTAGCAGGGTAGACGAATAAACTCCCTTCCCTTATGCACGCACGGCTCTAACTTAAATGGCCTTGCAGTATTGGGAAGATCAGGGCCGATATTGCGGGTGTTTGCTCAGCCTTCAGAGCAGTCTTTGCTTGGTGTCAGAGCATCGGTGTAATGAACTGGATTTCTCTGATCCAAGTCCTCGTTTGATCCCTAGTAGTAATGTATAGTTATCTATTTATTCAAGGAACCTATGCATTCTTCACCGTCCTGTGATTTACATTACAGACTAGACTGCGAGAAAATCTGCAGTAGAGCTGTGGGTAATCTTTAATTTCCATGTATTTCATCAAGACAACATAATATTGCGCTGACAGGAGCAAACGAGCTTTTACTGAATTCTCTGACACTTGAGTTTGCTTATTCACATTCTTATCAGTGAAATGTTTTGTCTTATCAGCAGTCAGTTCTAAATATCTTCAATAAGCTGTTAATGTTGAGGCAGGCTGACTGGGAAATGGCAGAGAAAATAAGAGTTTGAAACAGCTTATGAATTGAGCGATCTTTTTTATTTTAGAGAAAAAAAGCTTATCTGTACCCCGTAAATTTAGGGTTTAAAAATAGCACAAGTGCTGCAATCCTTACTGAATTCCTTTAACCACATTGGTGCCGTTTATTAGCTTACCGCAGATGTGCAATTTTCTCCCTAATTGGCTCTCTGGCGAGACCTCATCCCAACGGGCTTGTCATTATCATACAGATTGAAGATAGTGGACATCTAAATATAATATCGAGTGGACCTCACGCCCAACCGGGAAATCCACGTGCACTGTTTCGTGCTGCAGCTAGATGTATGTAAAGCCTCATAGAAGTGCACGGCTTCCGTCGATCACAGCCTGCCAGAGCTATGCTAACAGAGACGGGCAGCTCTGGCGAAAACTGCAACACCCCGTCCGTCTCCGTTCCTTATTGATTTAGTCAGGGTCAAAAACAAAAGCCGAAGGTTCTATGTTAAATTGAAATTGTGGTCTTAAATTAAGATGAGGTAACAGGTATAAGCTACGCATATAAACGAGAAGAATATTGGCTGCTTTCTAGTGGACGGATAATAATTGTTTCCTCTCCCTGTTGTTTCCTTTCATTCTGAGCTTCCTCGAAAATCGTTCTACCGAGTGAAGCTGGCATCATTTTGAATAAAATATATTCCTACTGACGAACTTACGTCAAGGATGATGAGACTTACGAGGTTACCGCACGCGGAGGGCCAAGCTGCAGTGCACTCTGGGTAATAAGCTTGTGACGTCACAAGATGCTAGTATGTTAATAAGTAGCTCATTTACATTGTTTCTTTATCATTTCAGTTGGGCCTTAAGAGTGTCCTACATGTCCTACACTCTTTATAGTTGCAGAAAAATATGTATCAAAGCATTTATGAACTTTTTTAGCTTTGTGATGGACAAAATTTTGAAAGAACGATGGCTTAAGGCTCGTAAGAGAGCAGATGAATTCAAGAGGGAAAATGCCCGTTTGCGTCAGAAGCACTTTTGGAGTCAAGTTTACCGTTATTAAAATGCAATAAATGAAGTGAGTTTATCAAAAGTCATATCACATCCTGAAGATGGAATCATATGAGCGAATAGTTCAATTTTTCCGATTTATTTTCGTCTTTACAAATCATCTGCCATCCTCTTTAATTTCAAACCGCTGCAGTTGGTTCAGAAGCGTATGTTGAAACTCCACGATAGAAGAACTTTTCAACAAGATTTGTAAGACAAATCATAAAGCATCAGAGAAACAAATTTCTTTCTTTCCGGCGAAGGAATATCAAACTAAAAGTCAACACATACTACGCAGAAAGCACACAATTTCTCGGTAAAATCAGAAAAAATATCTGCCAGCTACTAGCTGTATGCTGCTCGCAACTTGCAAAAAAACCCGAACCAGTTCCCCACTTTAAATTAAATTTTCTTAAGGAAAGATGTTGTTGAAACTGGCGAATGTTAAATCCATAATTTTTGCCGATGATGCTGTAGTTTTTACGATTAGGAGAGAAGGATCTGTTAACGACGACACAGCTTAGGTCTATACTTTACAGACACTGTCCGACCGGGTGCGTGCCTGTTCCGGAAAAAACAACAAAATTTATCATTAAATATTACGATAATTTGAATAACAGTATCAAATTGATCATTGCCATTTTAAACTAACTGCGGTATTCTTAATTCACATCTGAACTATGGGGAACATTTGATAGTCTCCGACTACGCTACAATCGAACCCTCTCTCGTGACGTCACAAGCTCATTACCCAGAGTGCAGTGCAGCTTGGGCCTCTGCGTGCGCTAACCTTCTACGTACTATCATCCTTGAATTTACAAGCACCTACAACCGTACTAATGATTAATACGTCAACAAAGATAGCAAATTTATTTGTTGTCATTGCTATTATTTCGTGTTATCATATTTACGATAGCGGAGACTGTTGTTGTCTTAACTTTTATTATATTTTACAGCAAATTAGTTAATTTTATATTAAAAATTGGATCCAGTTAGTTGCGCATTTATTGTTAAAAAGAAACATTTTTTTGGTATTCACTAAGAAATCAATATTCCGTTCAAAGCTTAAAGAAACATATTTTAGTGAAACCAACAATTGCATGCGGTCCGAGTCCATTGCCAGGCAACCAGCTAAGGAAGCATCACAATATCCGTTAGCTGACCGCCTCTTGTAATTACAATTCGTATAATTAACTACAATCAGTTTCCGCTTTAGCACAGGCGCAAGGGACACACTCCTGCGCCACCGTTCGGAGACGAGCACGTAGGGGCAATTTTCTGCGCATTGCGCGGTGACCGTCGGTAACGAACCGTCGCGCATTCCGCTTGTCGCACGTCTTTTGTCGTGCGAACTGCCCAAACACGGAACTGTAAGTGGATAAACGCAGTTGTGGAAGGCAATCTGTAGCTAAAGGGCGGTAGATAGACCCCTCGGTCCTGGGAGCCGTGCAGTTATGATCTGCAGCGCCGCAATGATTGGTCCAACTGTCAAGTGTTGGGGAGAAAATATGCGACTGACACACCGCTGCAATGTTAAAGCATGCACGGGTACTGTTAGCAAAACAAGAAGTTCTTTACGGGAACAAAATTGTTACTATACAACACAGGGAAATAGGGTCCGTATTCCCGCCGTAGTGCAACGTAGACACTGGTTACAGTATACAATAGTGGTCATCAACGTGCCTAGGGGTCAGTGTTAGCCCTATTCATAGTTGGTTCTTGTTCCTAATGTATTCCTACGAAAAAAACCTTTTGCAGAGAAGTAGAACAGCTTAGTACGGATAGGGTTAGGCAGGTTCACGCGTCAGTCATTTTAGCTGAGTCCATTCTTCGCAGCCTTTATATGCGTCGCTGTGGCTACTTGAACGACTGAAACTTGCTCAGTTTCTGACTTGTTTTCACTTCAATTAAGAAGAGATTTCCGAAACTTTTCTAGTGACGCAAGCTTGCTATGCTAACTTGCTTGGCGGGTAACTTTTCTTACAAATCGTTTAGTGCACTCAGCTGTGGCTGCTCCATACTACACGGCAAACTTTTCTCATGTCTAGTAGAGCACAAACGTAATGTATTAAACCTATAACGAGTCAACCGGCCATTACTTGTATGTATATAGAGTCTCCTCGTTGTAATTATACAGTTCAGACACAGCTGTGCCTCATCAAAGAAAACTAAGGTCGTGTTCGATTGGACACCTAAATTTAGCCTTTAAAACTTGACTTGTCCGGAACTTGAGGCAGGTGCTATGGGTTCGACTTGTTCAATGAACTTTCAGGACATGACCCTTAATCGGTTACTCTTCAGACTTCCAGAATTTTGGTCTTGCCTTTGCAAAAGAGTTTTGAGCGGGCTCAAGGCAATCAGTTTGCTTGTAACACTTGGAACGAGTTTCATAAATGCCAACTATAAAGCTTCTGTCTAAAGTTTCGAACCAGTCAAGCGTTATAAACTTAATTTCGACGTCCAATCGAACTCACCCTTAGATGGCTAGTTTTATATAGTACAATGATGGCAACATAGGTCAACAGTAGGCATAACAAAGGCTTCTGCCGTGTCTTCATCGTTGCTTTAAACTTGATGCATGAATTTTAGTTGATAGCGCAGCATTTTTACTCTATTGCAATCTGATAACTACTATTACCCTAGAGCACAAACAAGGCAAATTTGAAAACATACCCTACTGTTACCAATAGGGATTTATGATTGCTGTTTCAGTCTTAATTTGCAAGGGATTTGTTATGTAGGATTTTGTGCTTTAATTCATTTCGTAGCTGTACTAGCACCTTCTACATACATGCAGACGCGTGGGGTTTACTACCGCATGAAAATGTAATATAAAACTTAGTTTTGCTGTGTAAAAAGAAACTGTGTGAAACCATGTCAATGAAAGACTGGCTGTAGTGGTACGCGAAGATATTCCAGGCTGCAGTAGTACTCAAAGATACTCCAGGATGTAGTGGTGCGCTAATAAGTTTCAGGTTAAAGTGGTACGCGAAGATATTCCAACTTGTTAAAGTTGATTGTAGCGGCGCGGGAGGATATTACAGACTGTAGTGGTACGCAAGGCAATTCCAGATGTGAATGGCACGCGAAGATATTCCAGATTGAAGTGGTACGCAAAAATATTCTAGATTAAGTTGTACGGGACGATATTCCAGATTGTAGGGGTACGCGATAATATTCCAGGTCGTAGTGGTACGCAAAGTTATTTCAGGTTCTATATAGAAGCGAATTTTAGGTGTTGGTGGATACCACGACAAAGGTTGCGGACCATTCGCTTCACTGTCGCTGGTTTGAACGATAAGGAATATTGTTCAAAATAAGTTAGGGCAACTTCTGAAAACGGGCTTTCATAGGCTTTAATCTCTGCTTCAGAACAACAGCCATCTGTTCAAAACACAGGATTTTATAGTTGAGTGACACCACTGGTACCTACTCTCCACAACAGAACATAAACCAAAGAGTCAGTGCCATCATAAAAACCAAGGGTTAATATTATCTCTCAATAGTAGCTTGGGTGCTAAGTTGGTTTGGACAATATGCAATGACAGCATGAGTCCTCTACCGGTAAGTGGATGTTAGGTTCCACTGTATGTACTTTCAAAAAGTGCTACTTTTAGGAATATTAATATTCACCGTAATGAAGACGGTAAAGGCTTAACCCGCTATTGCTGTAATACTAACTTCAATTTTTCGTAGTAAGAGCACACTTTGTTTTCCAATCACTGGGATCTCTTGGACTACTGAAGCCGCGACACACAGCAGCACAAAATGCGGAACGTTTATAGCCGGCTTACGTTGCCATTGGTACAGCTTCGCCATTTTCTCACATTTTCATGTGTCAGAAATAATTGCTAAGAATCCCATCTACCACTGCAGTTCTCACACTACAACCAGCGTCAATAGGGAAATTTCGGACATTTTTAAAGACGTAGACTTTTAACTTTTGCGCCACTGCAGAAGGCCACTGCAGACGATTGCCTTTTGTACTGTGTATTCACATCACCGCCTTCGGATGCGTTTGTGTCTGTTGAAGTTAAGGAAAAATGCGCAATATTCTTAGTAGTTCTTCACTAAAAGCTTGAAGACACATCCCATACTTTACAAGTAGCACTTAATTACTGGCCAGG
>LQNS02276481.1:872992-907271 GCA_001587735.2 Parhyale hawaiensis | reverse complement strand
TATAACGAGAACGTTTTCAGCGTGTACTTTAACTGGCACATCTAAGGTTGTAGGAAGAGATAAGCCAGGCGGTTTCGCGGCGGCAGTCTTTGCGTTCAGTAGAGCATGGTACTGCAGAGAGAGAAAGAGAGAGAGAGACGACTCATCAACTGAATCACTGACATGGTTTGCATGGCGCTATCGCTGATGTGACACCTGGCTTAGTGGTACCTGCGAATATAACAGGTGTTTTTGTTATTCTCAAGGCTCAAAGCGTTTAACTCACCTGCGAAATAGCTTTTCAGGTTATTCCTTAATTGAGAATTAACTTCTCATGACCGCATAGCAGTCTTGCGAATAGATTTACGAGTGAATAATCATGCCTGTAGCGAGGTTTCGTAAAAATAAAGTTGCATGTGAGCGAAAACAATCGAGAAATTCCTGTACGAATGACATCCGAGAAAAGTGAAGTTATTGAGGGACGGGATTTTCGACTCCTGAAGCTGTTTCCCAACTGAATGCGGGAATTAATAAATTAGAGGAACTTTGCACAAACCAAACTTCTGCAAAAATAAGACGAGTGTCATTAGAAAGAATAAACATGCTTCAGTCGCTGTCCATCAAATGGCAGCTGTGACAATTTTGGAGCAATTTTATTGTATGAATTCTAACTGTGGTTGGTAAAAAAACCTAATACAGTACATAGTGTGAAATTCTTGATAGAAGGTAGGGGCATCACCCGTTTCAATTTTTCCACGAATATGAGGGTTGTGGAAATGTTCGTATAACTTTGAGAAGTACAATGCATCAGGTACCGAGGATCTTAGGAATGACGTTGTATCAGCTACGAGAAAAGCTTTCCGTCTGATAGCGTCAATGCGAGTAGTGGGTAAATTACAGAAATGCTTGTTTTTGAGGGCAACCTACCCTCGCGGCTGCCCTCGCGTGTGAGCTTCCGGTTTAGGACATCCAATGCACTCCCGGTTTAGGGGGGATGTCTCTTCCCGCAGCCTTTTTTTGGAAAATTTTTCTATTGGCTTAGGAGGCTTGAATTAACCTTGAGAGACTAACATTATAACTAGATCTGCCCTCTGAGAGCGCGCACCTCCGCCAGACAGCGCAAAGCTAAGGCGCTGAATGGCAGACAAACAAACAGGCAAACGAACAAATGGATCATCACCAAAATTACATCATATGTGCTTCCTGACATTTCTAACAGCCTCTGTAAATTTCGTGAAGATTCATGCATAACTTTTAGAGCTATACATGTATTAATTACAGACAGAAAAACAGACAGATAAACGGACACATCATCACCAAGATTTAATCATCTGTACCTTGTGACATCCTATCTGTTCCTGTAAATTTCGTAGAGATCTGTTTATGACTTATTGGGTTATGTTGCTAATAGACAGACAAACATACAGACTAGCCAACTTGACAGTTATATTACCTCTTTGGCGTAAGTATTATAATGACAGCAAATGAATATAAATTGTAGAGTTACGCGCAAGACATTCTCCGCAAGTCACAATTGAGTTAAATCATAGAGCAGCTTCTTCTTGATTTGGAAGCCCCTGTTCTGCCTCTTGCTGAGTTACGGCTCTCATGCGTTGCGATATGTATGCACCACACTATGCAATCGAATGCACAGCTTACGAACGTACATTCAGCTCGCACGTCATTCATACTACCGTATCTACGCTACCGATTTTCACGGTGTATCAGGACGAAGGGTGAGATGCACGTGCGCTCATATTACGCAGATGGAGACCATGTTTCTTTGTCATTCTCCTGTGCCGTTCCTGTTGTCGTCCATTAAACGGCTTTGTGCAGGGAGGCAGTATATGCACGTGATTTCCTTGTAACCGTATTTTTTTATAGCGATTTACAATTAACTGTGATCCACGAAATGTAATATATCTAACCACTACAAAACTCGAGGCTTAGGTATATTTTTGCTTTTCACATCACTTGAATATTTCAATTTTCACGCCTAAACTATTGAAACGAATTTAAATATAACAAATAAAATAAAATTTAACCTGCTTGGCCACTATTTACTGACGGGTTTTCAAAAATCAGAGGGTGGTTTCAAAGTCGCGGGCCCACACTATGATTGCCTAGAAACAACCTGATGAGAAGATGTGCGGTTCGCATGCCGTTCATGCTACCGTATCTACGCTACCGAGCCTTAACTTTTAAATATGTTTTAGTATGGCTAGGGTAACATGTCTAGTACCCGTCCACCATGCTAGTAGCCGTTCACTTGGCTTTAAAAACTTCCTTTGGGAAAACTAGCAGTGCCAGAGAGCCGTACATAGTCTTAAACTGTAGGCTAAGTAGTACCCTACAGTTTAAGCCTACGTACGGCTCTCTAGTACTGCTAATTTTCACACAGGAAATTGTTGAAGCCAAGTGGACTGCTACTAGCATGGTGGACGGGTACTAGAAATGTAACCCTAGTGAGCCTCCATCCTCGGTTTAAGCTGTTCACACGACTGCTCTTTTGCCTCATGAAAGTCTCATGCCGCAGTCATATGAGCACAGACGGGCATTTCCTCAGTATTTGTGCGAGCAAATTAGCTGCAACGATGACGTCACGAGCGACAGCTTGTACTAAATCGTATGTTCGTAGCCATGATACCAGCGCTCTGTAGGTATCTCCAGTTGCGCCAAGAGACAATAATGACGTCACTACGGTCTTGCACTGTCGATTCGAGATGCACTTAGCAGTTGTCTGTCCGCGTCTTCCCCAGTCTGCGTCTCCACACTCGATCTGCGGGTGATTTACTTCTCGATCCTATTGAATTTCTGGTAAATTTGACGCATATTATGACTGATTTGCTTTTATTATTTTCAACGCCGAGCTAGTCCATACAATCCCAGGTTCAACATAGGAGTGAACGTTCAGCTCGCCTCTCGTCCCGATTGCACCGTGCACGTCGGTGGCGAAGATGCCCCAGGAAAGTACTTATTTTGAACGATGTGTGAGCTGAATGACCGCTCATAAGTGTAGCGTGCGACAGCATAGCGTAGCCCGGCATAGCGGACATCTGGAATTTGTTAGCGTCCTATATATATATATATATCGTATGCTATTTTAAATATATATAAAAGAACCAAAGTAAAATGAGTTATTTTGTAAAATGTCAATGTTTGGTATCCTGAAATTGAATAAATCGTTGCCAAAATAAGACCAAATTTGATATGAGTAACAATTAAAATTTAGCAATTAACTATTATACCAATAAAACAGCAAGTTGAAAATCGGAAACAATAACAATACATAATCCCTAATGAAAGTAATACGCATGGAACAAGCATTTTTAATCTAAAGTTATTCATCTTATATTGTTTTGAGTCGCAGTTCTAGCAAAACCCAAAGTTTACTGCAGCCGAACCTATTCGAATGTTTTCAGGACATCTTGTTTCGTGCTCCTTTTACTTCTTTCAGCTTCACACTCCTGCTAATAACGCCTTGCCCCGCTCTTCCTTTTCTTTCTCGACTTGCTGGGGCCCTGAGTGAACTTGATCCAGTGTGGGAGCACCCCCGTGCAAGGGTTCCATGTTTGTATCACCATATTATGAGGACCGAATGAAAAGTGCTGAGCCTCACGCATGTATGTGTGAGATAAAGAAGCAAAAAAATTGCCTTCGTAGTCCGTTATTACTGTATTTGAGTGTTTGAGTTCCAAGTATGTTGGTCCTGATACTTTCATTCTCTGTTATATATCGTGGTATTTTCTTGATGTGAAAGAATTTGTAGAATACTGAAAAAACCGAGTGTAGGCTAGTTCCCGAGTATTTATACATTTAAAGCGCATGATGGCACCATCTGAAATCCCTAACGATAAAGTGCTGACGTCATGGATCTCTGATGAAGATAAATATTGCTCGATACTCTGTTGTTTCAATTTTCTTAAACTTCGTCAGTTCCTTCCTGGCAACAAACTCTCTGACTAAAACAGAAAGTGTTTGAGCTCACAGACTTGGTGTTGTCAAAAATTTAAACAGCTAGTAGCAAACTACGAGGGCAAAATTGTTATTTATTTTTCTGTTAGATATCATGCACACTTGCATACGATCACATCCTCTCCTTTCCTCTTTCAAAAACACCACGTGTGTTAGTTGAAAATCAGTTGAAGATACTTCCCATCCATCTCTGATCAGTTAAAGAACATCCCTCAAAAGTGTTCTGGAGTAGTACGGTCTTTAAGTGATTCCACTCACTAGTGTCAAGAAAGCCTTAAACTAACGGATAATCCAACGAAAAACAAAGATCCCAACATTAACTGCTGTAGCCCACGCCCATGCAGCACAAGCACTACTGCACCATGCCTGCAGAGGTTATAGGGTCGGGTCCTCCAGTACTCCGTAGCCGTCCTCTATATCCTCACTGTCATTTGTTCCCCTTCGATGCCGATTTGTCAGACGTGTGTCTCATTAGCAGCCTACTTAGCAAGTGTTAAAATTAAGGCAGATTCTTCGAATATTAAGGGAATATTAGACGCATGCTTAGCGTAACACGCGATCGTGTTGAGATAGCGATCTCCTGTGACCTGGTAATGGGTGTGGGGCAACGGGAGCAGAAAATTGTTAGTGTGCTTGAGGTTCAATTGCACGCCAGCTGCAAGCATTTACCAACCTAATTCATGCACAGTTAGTTCTCTGCGACGGAAATGATCTGATACAGCTCCTATATGGACATTGGGGTGACGCTATTGGTTTACCGACATGGTTTCCCCTCCTCGATCCAGTCGCGACATTCGTGTCGAGTAGAGGATCCGTGGATGTTGTCAAGCCAGTACGACCTCATGCGTATGCGTATGGTAAAGGTAAAGTCAACTTTGACTGCACCCTCCACTGAAAAACCCACTCGCACTGGTTCGTGCGGCAGTTATAGGCCAACTGGCCTTGGAAGAGAAGTACAGCTGCAGCCGACGACGGGTGGCTAAGAACTATGGCGCATTTAGCGGAAGGTTCAACATCCGCCACCCCCTTACCCTAAGGTAAGTACCCCCACGATAGCTATGCACGCCAAGCAGGTTTGCTGATTCAGCACGTCGAGCGCCGAGTTGGTCCTATTTACTGCGCAGAATCAGTCCTGTTCCTTGCGCATCCAATAAATCCTGTTGTATGTTCATGCAGTCCGTCCAGCTCCGTGGCTTACAGCTAGTCCTTTTTCATGCGCATACAGCCTGTCCTATTTTATGCTCATTCGCTTAGTATTGTTTCATACTCATACAATGAGTCCTGATTCATACTCATACAGTGAGTCCTGATTCATACTCATGCATTTAGTTGTGTATCATGAGTATTTCGATCCACCTTGTATTTGCGGACGTAAGTTCATCGGACCCATTACAATGAAACAAAAAATTTTCAAGTGGACCTGTGTATCCTGGCACCGTAGATGCAAATGATAACACTGACTGCACGAGTTTCTATGTACATCATAAATTACACTGTATGAGACATATCATACTGTCGCCATACATCACACCGTATATGAACCAAGACAGCGCTTCTGCATATACTTAAGTACAGTTGTTAGCAGCTCCACCAATTTGCTCCCAGTTAGCTGAGCTTTTCCCACCAAACAGTTACACTCCAACTGTTCTTGTCCTAACTGCCAAATTATGTCTCATCTTCCTGTTATAGTGCTCCGCACCTCCCAGGGGCTCACGCGAGACACGGAAAATCGGGATGTAATGTCAGGAGTACAGCGAGCCTGGAAAGTTCTATTTGACTCCTTCAGAGTAAAGACATACATATGTACGTTTTCAACAAAATAGGCCAATATATGGTTTAAATTTCTATCCTTGATTAACTAAAATTAGCATACGTTTAAGTACCCCTTGGTATCTTCAAATATATGTACTTCACAACTCTAAGTACAGTAAGTGTAGATATCAAGAGTATTGAAACGTTTCTTGCACTGGAACCCTCCCCATACTGAACCTTTGACGAACTTAAATTTCGTAGAACAAAACGTGTCATTATTTCATTAACTTAAAATGACACAAATGACACAAAGTGTATACGACAAAGTAAAATATTATTCTTGATACATAACTGTCTCCGCCAAGAAGGTTAATTTGTTGTTGTTGGAGTTTGTCTGGTTCTTATTCCGGTTGCCTGTCTTTAAGGTAATTCATCAAGTTATGGACGGATCATTATGAAATATACAGAGAATGTCAAGTATATGTTAGGAGGAACAGCTGCTTAACTGTAGGTAAAAGACGCAAAGAAATTTTGGTGATAATCGGTTGGTCTGTTTGTGTTGGACTCATGTTTGTCCCATTGTTTGTCAAACCATACCTCAAAAAGGTACGGACGGATGTTCAAGAAAATTGCAGCAGTTATTAGGAATGTTAAGAGGTACAAGTGGCTAACTTTTAACAATGATCAAATAGTGAAATAGAACTACCTTGTATACCTTGTGAGTCTGCGGAAGAAGTCCAAAAGACGTTTCTCACGTCACCCCACGTGTGTGGAGTCACGATGCTGGGTGTCGTCTGTGGCACCGCAGTTAACGACCAAAGAGAGAGACAGCAGTGAATTATCTCCACAGTGCACGTAACTGCTGACCGCTGGTCTATCTGGTATTATTCTTAAATGAGAATCCAGCAAATTTTTAAATTCTATAATTTTGATATCAGTGGCGTTTCGAAAATGCTGAGGCGAAGCTATTAGAATATTTTATAGCCACGTCTTTTTCACCATCTCTGCTTTGGATGAGTATATCATAAGTCCTTCCAATTTTTTCTGAGTGTCTGGCGACAATCTGCTAATTCACATTCACAGTGAAACGTTCCAGAATTTCCAAACATATATAATTGTAATTCGCTCGAATCTTCGTTGTATTGAAAACAATTGGAGACAGGTAAGTCGTTTGAGGTACTCGTACCCCTGCAGGCCTCGAATTCTGGCCGTGAACGATTGTTGGTTAGCTTCCAGTTGTTCTAGCTTTTTTCTTGTACACGGCTTCCAAAGTGGAGAACAGTATTCTATTCTCGGAAGAATGACTTGTTTCCACAGAGTGAGCGTTACATCTACTTCGCGTGACGAGAAAGTTCCTAAAACTCTTCCACTCCATCTTTTTCACACAGCGAGAACTCTAGCGCTATGTTCTTCGAAGGTAGCATTGTCATGCATTCTCACTCCGAGGTCTCTTGAAACTGCTTCAGGACTAATTTGATTTTTTCGTTAACATTGTGTTACTTGGCGAAAGTATGTGCTTTCCGAGTGCTTCACTAGTTATATACTAGGCTTGATACTGACTTGATTAGTTTAATACTGCAAGATGAATGGTATAATGTCAAAGAGAGGGAGCCCAGAAAAATACATTCAAGTGATTCGGATGATATAGCTTCATCATTTCAGAATAATGAAAGTAAAACAGTGAATACATGTACACTTGTTCACACTGAGATAGACACTGATTTATGATTTCACAAAATAATCGCGATGATAAGTTCCTGTTCTAAGTGTTTTTGGTAGAAATTTGTGTTGTTGAAAGAGATGAAAGGTACAGACGTTATACTCGTGTACTTGATATTGTAATCCGTATAAGTAAACCTGCAATGATATTAGTTTGTGATAGGCTGTATAGTCAATCGTCCAAGAAAATTTGTATCCCTTGACAAAGAGGTAAAAACGTGTTTCATTATAGGAATACCCCCCAACAGCGCATAAGATAGGTCATAGGCCACAGCGTTAGGTTAGGTAGGCTTGCTCATCCTATGTTTCGGGGAAACAGCGTCTCCAGGGGGATTTCAGAGATTAGCGTAGCCTTAGCGAAGCCGTTGGTACGCCTCTCTCTGTGTATCCACTCTCCTTTCTTCCATTTCCATACTAAGAGTTATCGCTCTGTATTCTGTTCTTCTTCTTCTTTCCGAATTGCGGTTCTCTTGTAAGCTGACCTGTGTGAGTAAACCTTCGTGCTTGAGTTTACATTTCCATAGACATTCTCCATATTCCTATTCCTTATTTCTTCCAGTGTTAGATCATCTTTCCAGTGGAGACGGAGACAAACTTTTCAGTCTACCTAGTAACCAGTGGTGGTGCCAAGAGGGGGAAGGGCTTGAGCTTCTCAAGGATGAACCAAGCGCAAGCTCAGCTTCCCCAATACTGTTACCACGTAACCAACATACATGTATCCCATCGCAACGAAGACCCTCCATATTTTACTCCAGTTATCCTTACTTTCCACAAAGCAGAGTTCATAGCTCCACCATTTCTAATAACTCTGCAGAAATTGTAGCTAATGAGTTGCTCTGTTCCAATTTGCTTATTTCTACACTTGCGCTACTGACAAAACGCATGCATACGCAACGTATATATATAACTACTTTTCAAGTTTCACTATTATACTGCAATACTCTGTATGCGCGTAAATATATGTACACCGTAATATTCAAATGCGTTATATACCGTACTGAAATGCTAAATGTTGTCCAACTCTGTCCCAATTTGATCAGTTCTACATTAGCACAAATGAAGAATCACAAAGTACGTAGCTACATCTACTTTTGAGGTTTCACAGTTCGTCTCCAGTTGGATATGCAACTCCCAGCTCTTCCGTTACACTGCCTGGGAGCGCCGCCACGCCCTCTACCGACGCAATTTATCATAAAGCTTCACTACAACAACTGTTATTCCGATCATTCATGGTTCGTTTGTTGCGGCTGCTTTCATTGAGACTTGGCGGAGGGTTGTACGTGGGTGGCACGTGACACACAGAAGGAATTTCTGGCTTATGTACTCTGCAATGAAATTTGGGGCTTGTTTCTCGGACTTTTGATGCTTGGGCTTGCGCTATGAGCAGTAAAACTTACGGCTTATTTCGCTGAGTTTGAAGGATGGGATTACGTACTCTAGAAAAAATGTACGACATGTATCTGGAGTTTGTGAAATTGAATAAGTTGATTTAACTAGCGTTGTTCATTATTCTAATGCAGGTTAGCGAATGAAGTTGATTATTAAACCAAATAAAAATAACTAGAGTTTTTACTTCACCTCCCAGTCAATCTAAGAGAGGGATCCTGGGTAACTTATATACATATTACATTTCGTATGTGTACAGCATATTACAGTGAGATTGACAAGTGGGTTACATTTCGAATTTTTTCCCTTAAACTTGAAGTGTAAACGTTGCACGTCGATTGGTTTGCGAATATGATGGGTTGTGTTATGCCTGGCCAGACATCACTACGTCATCTACGAACATATGTATTAACTTCCTTCGTATCATTTTATGCCAGCCACGAATTCTAGATCTAGAAAAAAGATCGGTAGCTGCCCAACACTCCTATAGTGATCTATAGTTCCGTTTTTCTTCAATATCTTGATGCCCCGGATGATCTATAAAGTGAAGGTGGGGAAGATGCGTTTTGTATATTTTTTTAACAAAATTAAAGTTTTCACCTGAAATGAAGCGAAAAATTCCCAAGATAAATAAAATAATAACATTTATTTATTTTTTTTTACTTTGTAAGTAATATTAGCAAAGGACAGCGAAAGGTTGGACGGTAATCATTACTTTCGTTCTGGAGGTTCTGTTTTTCCCGGCATTTGTCTCTTTGTCCGTTAGCATCGCAGTTCAGAATGTTACGGATGGATGTTTCTGAAATTCACAGGAACAGCTTAGAATGTCACAAAGAGCAAATGATCACACTTTGGTGATGATCCATTAGTACATTTGTCTGTTTGTATCTTTGTCTTTCTGTCTATTTTTAGCAATATAAATCAAACGTACAGTTAGGAACGAAGCCTCATGAAATTCTCACAAAGTGCTAAGATAAGAATACTACGAGCAACAGATGATTAATTTTGTTGATGATAAAAAGTCCAGAATTCTGAAGTATTTTGAAATTTTCTCTAGCATCGCGTTGCTTGGCGGAGCTCTGCATCCCCGGAGTGCTTCTCTATAGTTGTATAGTCTTCCTTATTCGTGTACGAGTACATATATTACATGTATGTATATATCAATAGCTCTGAACTTGAAAACAAGGAAGGAACCGTACCACCTTCGAATCTGCTGCCTCGTCCTTAAAGATGGCTACTGTATGTACTCACATATATAATGATACATGCGGAAGGTAAAAACCGGCTAGCATTGTATGGAGTTGTGACTCCATGCATAGTAACTCCGTTGATTACCGTAACGCTGCAGCTCCGCCTTCCTATATATACAAGCGTCCTCCATGCCCATATTGCATTTTCTTACACCTATATATATAGCTACTTCTACTGACGATAATTATTGTGTTAATCCTTGGCTTTCCTGATTTGTTCCCTTGAATTTTCACTGCGTAGTGTGGCTTGGCATTGGACGAAACAACGCCTGCAGAAGTCACGTTTCAGTCGACTGATGATAAAATATCTCAAAACATTTCTCATTTCTGTATTGTAAAGATTTTATCGGTTTACCACCGGCAGCTTCACGAGGTCACCGAAATGTTTTCAACCCACTCCTGTCCATCCATTAGTCGCCGATTTTGGCATTCACATATCTTGTTTATGGGGAGACTGTTGGTGTATCGTGCTACTCCCCATGCAGGCTGCACCGCAGCCACCGTGCGCGTGCACAGGAAAAGTCTTGCAGCGCAGAACGCATGCGCGACTCATGGCAGGCCATAATGTGCTGAGTCATCTGCTGTTAAATCCGATAATTCCTGCCGCATTTAACCAAGAAATATGACCGCTAATGCTATGTGTTGCATAATAAAAGAGGGCCAGCCTATAGTACTGTTATGTTGCGGTTATTATGTAGTTCAAGATACTGTTACACACGGTCCGCCCATCCTATGTAATGGGGAGCTGCTCCCCAGGGGAGTTCATTGGCTGTTCTTTGATCCAGCTTTGCCTCTGGGATACTTTCCTTTTTTACCTACTGTCCTTACTTCTACTAATGATTATCGTGCAGTTCTGCCTCTTCTTTCCAGGCACGTACCCAGTGACAAATCAGTAATGTTCGTAATTTTCATTTCTTGCAGATAAAGAAACGCATCAGTCATAGTCATGAAGATTTACTTATTTACCTCACTCCTACTCATCAGCATCGGCGCTGGCGCTTCCAACTACCCAAGATACTTTGAAATAAACCGAGATGATCGTCAATTGTTTGTGACCCCTCCAGATGGGACCTTCATCCGGCCCCGATCTGCCCGCACTTCCAACGATGGTCGCAGGACCACCAATGTCTTTATCAGTTCGTCTTCCACGGCAACCGAAAGTACTACTCCAATCAAATATATACCAGTAGTTGGCCAGACTAGCACCACAACCAGAGACAGATCCTCTGACCTAACTTCTTCAACGACAAGGGGACAGTTCACCGCCACCACTTTAGGACAAACTCATTTTGCGTCTACCAGGACCAGTCCTCAAGCGTCTTCTACCGATCCAACGGTGGCTGTACCCAAGCATCGTCATACCACCAAAATGGCTCCTAGTTATGACAAAACTGGCTCCTCGTCTCTAAAAAACAGCTCAGTTCGTAAGAAATTGGATAAGCAAACGAAAGGTCAGTCTGGCGAAAGGACGTCCATCACTCCTACGGAATCAACGTCTACCACGTTCTCGTCTACCTACTCCATCCTAACCACCAGGGGTCCCACGGTCAGCCCCATTGAGGCGGTCTTGAACCGTAAATCAGGAGTTAACAAGCAGGAAGTTGCTGATAACAATCTGAACGAAACTGAGCGGTCTGCGCTGATACGCGTGCCTTCTAGAGATAGCCAGGTAAGATGATAATGTTCTTGAGGTCATACTACTTCCTTTAACGAACTTCTCAACTGTATTGAAAATATTTCTCGTTAAATAATGTAACTACCATACTTCCGTTGACGAACTTTTCAACCGTTTTACATTTTCTCTTTTAAATTGTAGTGTTGACCCATAAGTACGGCGTCCTTCCTAAAAGAAGTTTCATGTAATGCCAGTAATACGAGAAGCTGAAATTTTAATTCGTCCTTGTAAGGTTAATTCGGAATATGAATTGAGTATCCCAAGATTCGTGAAGAAATTGGGAGGCTCCTAAATATTCAAATAATAATTATCAACATTCACAGGACGGGCAAATAGTACGTCATCTGTTACCTCTGAGTTACTGCTAGAAAAATGATTTAAAGTATTGTTCCTGTCGCCACTAATTACTAAGTGTCAAGTAATGCGATATTGATGCCGCTGAATTATCTTATAGCAAAATTATCTCAAGTATGGTATGTGCGTACCTGTCACCATTGACACCTAAGTGTCAGTGTCAAAACACTATCGTGAGCCCAATAATGTGTACTATATCAACTTAGCAGATAATAAGAGCTTAGGCAGCTCACAGATAACTGATAAGCTCTTAAGACATCGGCACACTTATAAGCGAGTCCGATATGATAGCATTTCCGTCATTTTCTGCGTGTTCATATCAGCGGGAACTTCTTTAGCGATGACCGCGACGTTCGTATATTGCCTGTATAGTGTATTCGATTCGCTCGCATAGATCGAGATGATTTAATTTACTTTGCTTTAACTTACAAGTTCACGCCTATGTTTCCATGGGAACGCTATAGGCTAGTGATGTAGAATGATCTTTATTACGTTTCTATTGTTAGAGTTAAAGCTGATTCTGTTGAGGTATGAAATTTGACAGCTATAACACTTTATAATCCTAGTAACAATAAGCTATTTTTACCTCCGCCAAAGAGGCTATGTTGTCGTCGGGTCTGCCTGTCTGTCACCAAGATGACTCAAAAAGTTATGGATGATTGTGACGAAACTTACAGGGATTGTTAGGTATGTTAGGAGAAACTGATGACTAACTTATGGTAAAGATCTGTCCATCCGTTTGTTTGTTTGTTTGTCAATGCCATACCTTGTCAATTTTTCTCAATGTCATACCTCAAACAGTTATGGACGAATTTTTATAAAATTAATTCAAATTGTTAGGTATATCACAAAAAGTAAAAAAAAGTAAATGACCTCATTTTGTGATATGTATGTTCGTTCGTATGTTAGTTGCCGTGTTTGATTTTACGTTTGTTAGCGCAATTACTCAAAAATTGTGAGTGACTCTTTATGAAACTTACAGGAATTGTTAGTAATGTTAAAAGACATGCGAATGGTTAAATTTTGGTGCACATCGGTTGATTCGTTTCTATGTTTGATTTGTGTTTGTCATAATGTTTGTTACGCAATAGCTCAAAAAGTTTAGGATGGATTTTTATGAAATTTTCAGGAGTTGTTAGTAATGTTACAAGATATAAATGATTGAATATTGGTGCAGATCGGTTGCCTCGTTTGTATGGTTGTTATAATGATTGTTAACAGCATAACTCAAACAGTTATCAAAGTATTTTGAAAAAAAAATTGCAGAAACTGTTAATACAACTAGAAGGCATAAATGATTAGATTTTGGAGTTGATAAAAAAATCATGGCTTCAGAGCCAATTTGAATTTTTCGTTACCATTGCCTTACTTGGCGAAGGTATGCGCCCGCAGAGTACTCTAGTTTGATTATGAAATCATAGATACGACATGTATAGCGTAATTAGCGTTAAACATAGTATCTACGTATTAACCAAATTTGTTAAGGTCTTTTCTATACCTCTCATTCAGGCCCACTGTCTGCACGTCTCTACGTACCGTGCTCGTGTTTATAGCACTGTATTTTTTCAATTTTGAAACAGATTTTCAAAGAGATATCAAAGTACCGTACTTATTGTTAGACGGGAGACGATGTCCTATCGTAACCGACATGAGTAGCTGGCATTGTATAAAATTTAACGTCTTTCGGTTCTTTGACTCCTAACAAAGAACTTTGATTTATTTACAGCAATTTTTTTTACGCGCAGGTAATATTTTTGGCTGACGATCCTGAAGCTGCCGCAAAAATTCCCGGCTTGCTTACCAAGCTCACCGGAGATTCCCCTCATTACCCAACAACGGTGGATCTTTACCGATCCAGCTCCCCTACGGAACCCTCCAACCGTCTGAAGACGGACTCCCGAGGGATCACCATCGCTGACTCGGACTACACCCCTGCTGTTTCTGCCACCGTTGGCGAGGTTAGGTCGGGCGTTGGCAGGACTGTGATGATCGACGATTTTACAGCAGACACCATTGCGGGGGTGGAAGCCCGTCAGGATGTTCTTAGCGAGGAAGATGTTGGTACTTCGAGACACCATCCTGGGTTGTATCGAAGCTCATTCCCTGACCGAAGGCAGTACAGACCAGGAGGGAGTTCGGCGATCAGCAGGGAAGGTTTGGACTTCCCACCCTCGCCGTTCTTGCGGACACGGCCAGCGAGTTCGCTCTCCCGTCCATCTATGAACATGACGCGAGTGACCCGTAAGTCATATTCATTTCATCATTTTCATGAGAGGCACGAGTCAATTTAGATTTATTTAGTTCTCCTCAGAGACGAATGGTTCTCAACCTTTTTCATACCGTACACGTCATTCACCGTATTTCAGAATATCCGTCCCTATTTCAACTTTTCTGCCTGATAAGCACGATTTTATCCCCAGTGTTATGCAAATTATACCGAAAGCTAACTCTTTGAATCTGCTTTTTTCATTACTAAAACCCTAAAATCAACTTCTCCATCTTGAGAACCGCGCAGTTTTAGAGACAAACTTCATAGGTGACTAGTCATTCCAAAGTAATCTGGACATCTTTCCTTCCTTGAGCATTTCTGTTTCGTAGATTGCCTTAACCTTTCGCTGAGATTTATACTCTTCTTCTTCAGTTCTTGCATTAGTTTGAAAATATGTTTTTTGAGACCTACATTCCAGAATTTTACGTCAGTTAATAGCTTATAATGTAAACTCTACTTATATATCAGTTTCATAAGCATTCATTAGCAGCACTAACCCTTAGCTAGTTCACGTTCAAACAATCAAAATAGGCTAACATGTTACAAAACGGCTTCCTTACCAATCACTCCAAAAACACTCGCCAGTTGAGCTACTTCTCAGATATTATCCTTTCAGGTATCGAAATAAACTAAAGTCACTGCCTCTGTGGACCAAAAGCTGTGAAGGACCATCGAGTCTGAGTAGTTGACCGTCAGCTTCTTTTTGGTTCAAAGTTCAGATATTTTATACGTAAATCTGATCTTGAAATTTCTGGCAAAGAGTATTTTATTATACTATCAATAATATTTTTTCAAATGAAATTTCAAAGCAGGAGGGCCAGAGGAGAAAGTATCTGTGCCTCTCCCCCACCAGAAGCTACGGTTCTGTTACATCACTAATGTGTGATTAGTTAGGCTATCCTCTATTCCAGCAGAACAAAAAATATCTTTAAACCAGTTTTACATATTTTTAACTAATCTTACTCATACTTTGAGCTAGGCCACATACTGTACCAGGACCGAGTACTCGCTTGTAACACTGACTCACAGTTACTATGTTTGTTCATCAGATATCGAAGCAGAATGTCAAGACGACTTCATGCGCATTCACACGCAGTTCAACGGCTCTTTCGGCGGTCTGATCTACAGCGCTGGTGAGTTACCAGTGGTCCCTGGCCACACCATGTTTGAGTATATTACTTAAAACGGGCCTTTTATAATTTAACTTGAAATGCACTCATAGGTGAGAAAATATATTTCCAGTCTAGCTTAACCGCAAATCTACGGATAGTTACAAAAATATAGTCACATTCCGCTGTAGAGATGCGAGAGCCGACTGTGCAGTGAACAGTATGGGTCTCTACCGTGCTTGTGTCCGTGTTTAATCCCAATCTGTCCGCGGGGGCTCTATGCCTTTCTGGCAGGAGGTCTTGCTGTGCTGCACGTGCAGCTTCCCTGCCCGATCGAGCAGAGCCGGGGGCTAGCTGTGAGGGACTCTAGTTCTGTTTTGCTTGGCTAAAAATCTACTCAGGATCGTATACAACTCACGTTTGCTTCCACTCACAGGATACGCTTACGACAAGGAGTGCATTTACGTCAACGGCTCGGGGCGCCATCTTTACGACTTCCACATTCAGCTCAACAGATGCGGCACACTCGGGGGCAATGAACGAGGGGGGCTTGATATTCGGGGGCGTCCCACCCAGGTGAGTTAACGTCGCAATCCCACAGGGTTACGTGAATGGATATAAAGTTCACCCATACTATGTGCTGGGAATAGCATCCTACGGGAGCTCAAAGATTACCTACCTCAACCTTATCAAGGCTTCCTGGACGTCTTTCTTTCGCGTGACTACTTTGCTTCATCCACTTTCATGCACCTTTTGGTGATGCTTTGTTCTGTTCTCTCTTTTCTTTCCCGACTTATTGCTGTTTGCGTACGCGTTACTCCTGCGTGAGAACACCGTCGTGCTCATCCATGGGTCTCTCATTTCCCGGGACCTACTCTATGTTCCTCATTTCCCGGGACCTACTCTATGTTCGTCATTTCCCGAGACCTACTCTATGTTCCTCATTTCCCGGGACCTACCCTATGTTCCTCATTTCCCGGGACCTACTCTATGTTCCTCATTTCCCGGGACCTACTCTATGTTCCTCAATTCCCGGGACCTACTCTATGTTCCTCATTTCCCGGGACCTACTCTATGTTCCTCATTTCCCGGGACCTACTCTATGTTCCTCATTTATTCCTCTGTTAGATTGCCTCTGTACTAGCGATGGAGGCGTAAACTGTCCAACATAATAATTCATTCCCGCTCCCAATTGTGAGAGCGCCATACGTATTTTTTTTTTTATTTAATATGCTTTGACGGCCGTGGGCCTGCTTCCTAAATATGTTTCAGGTACAATCACTAATTTTTCCTTAGTTTTAGTTCCAGGGAGCTGCCACTAACTTCTTTTTAGACGTACAGGAAGCCATTTGGGGTTAGACGTCCATCTGATTACACACATTGTCTTTTAAGTATCATTTTGATCTAAGATATGTATTGTTTTACAGAAAAATATGATGTGGAATACGCTGACGGTGCAGTACAACCCACTCATTGAGGAAGAATGGGACGAACATTTCAAAGTGACTTGTGAATATGGCTACGATTTCTGGAAGACGGTTACATTCCCCTTCTTGGACGTTGAGTGAGTGTGGAAATTTTTGCAGTAACAACTAGATCGCAGCTCCCCACTTGACTACCTATATAATTGCAGTAGTAGTCATTGATTTGAATTATATTTACATGAAGGGCATTCGTTGTTAGTTCTTACTTGGGATAAAAATGAGATCGGTGCTTGCAGCGATGGGAGACGACGAAGATTTGTAAGAAGACGATCAATTCATAAAATACTGTTCTTTGAGTTAGACGTGGTATTCATGAAATTTTACAAACCGACGAGCAGGCGATCAGTTCATGACATACTTGCATGAATCCTGGCTAACTGCCGTGGTACAGCTGGAGTCTCTTGTTTCCGATGCTTTCTCCCTGTACAATGTATGCACTACTTATATTCTTTTATATGAGGTGCCCAACTGGCCAGGACTTGGGCAAAGGTCGTTCTTTTCTCTAGAATAATTTTGTATTTTCTTCCATTCTCTCATTAATGTTCTTCTAACATAGATTGACTTCCACATACATGTACGCTAGAAGCTCGGCATAATATCAATTTCGGTATTATAGCTATATTTGGGACAATCACAGTTTCTTTGCAGTATTTTTCTAAAGTAAGTCGCGAGTAAAAACTGTTTGAAATGGATTTTGTATTTAACTGGTGCATTTACATGTGTTTGCCAAGTGAAATAAAACGCCTCCAACTTTTTAATGAGCCATTAAAACTTCGGTTACATCAAACTTGATTCTTAAATCTAAGAGTTTGTACTGAGAAATAATATTCGCTTTCTCTCCAGGGTTCAGACCGGCAACCCCGTCGTATTCACTCTCACCCCACCAGAGTGTCACATGGAGATCCGGTACGGGTACGGCACCACGGGCCAGCGGATAACGGGTCCAGTACGGGTCGGAGATCCNAAGGTAAAGTCAACTTAGACCACACCCTCACCTGGGAAACCCACATGCACTGGTTTGTGCTGCGGGTATAGGCCCACTGGCCCCAGATGAGTAAGTGTAGTCGCAGTCGCCCTCGGGTCACAAAGAACTATGGCGCCAATTTGACGGAAGGAACAAATGACCCGAGACCCCCCACCCCACTCATCTCTGAGGGAGGCACACACAACTAACGAGTCAGCACACCAAGATCTGCAAAGAGCTCGCGTGCCAGGCCGGGTATCGAACGCGAGCGATACAAGGTGTTAGAGCTGAGAACGGAAGCATGCTGCTACCGTGGCAGGCTGTGTTCTGTTGCTACAAGGCTTCTACGCCCTATTGTATTTCTATAAAAAACTTGTTTAAAGATGATGACTTCTCTCTTTTTACCTGCACAACGTGATGCTCACAAGCTTAATGTCAAAAGCCTTTCCTTTAGTTCAGGTACTTATTACAAAAATTCAAAATATCTTCGAGACGTCTCTCTTTCATGTTAGCTTTGATATCTTTAATTTTGATACTCCTACAGATGATGATTGTTCTGTTCTTCCTTTTCTATCCTTACTTGCTATTTCAATGAGCATTGGTCTGATCCTGTTTGGGAGCACCCTCGTGTGTGGATTCCACGTATTTATCGACATACCCGATGCCCCTTCCTCATCCTCCCTTGCAACAGCTATGTACTGCTGAGGTAGAGAAGCTTGAACTAACTTGCTTAGTTGAAAAAATGATATAAATTTTACTGCTTATCAGGTACAAAATGAAAGAAAGCTATCATGCACCTGTTTTATAATAACATCATTTCATCTTCCTTGTTGCCCTATACCTTCTCATGTAAAGTTATATTAGTTTTTAGAGATGTAACGCTTGGTAACACGTCGATAGCTAGTGGCCCCAGATGATATCCCTTTTTCTTTGGTGTTGTCTTAGTGTTTTTGTGCTATAAGGGAAGGCTTAAATATATACCTATTTACTTTTTGATAAACCGATAAAACTGTGCAGACTACTTCATGGTTACTTTGCTTTATGTGCAGTATTTATGCAGCATAGTTCTTAGAAGCTAAAGAAGAGTACAATCGAAGAATTACACATAATTATATATTTTTTTCTTGACAGATGGTTTCGACATTGTTGTGAGTGACTGCTTCGCCCACAACGGGGGGAACAAGCGCATATCCCTCATCGACCACTACGGGTACGTACTTTTCTAAAGCCTCATACTCACTGACTTCAAATTAGGAATTTAAGAAAAAAACACAAAGCTGGCTTTTGCAATCGTTATATAATTCTACCACTTTGAGGTGCATATCTACTGCAAATGAGCAGTAGACAACAGTACTAATTTGGACGCATATTGATTGATCAAGTAGACAACAAAGCTTAGGAGATGTTTGGAATGGAAATGTGCTTCAGCGTGAGTACTAAGGGTGGTTGTCACGTTAATTGTTTGCCCCACGTTCATCGTTTAAGCATCCGAATGCGAAGTTGTACCTATTTAAGCAACAGAAAAGGGCACTGCTCTCTGGATTCATCCCAAATGTGAAGGTCATCCGTAACTTTACCAGAGACGTTTGTTAAGCGAACTGACTTGTAGGCAAACATTTTAGAAAATCGTTCGGTGTACGCACAGTTGTAACTGTAGGGTCACGACGAAGCATTCAGATGTTCTGAATCTTGAACGTAAGGTAAAAAAAAAAACAGTGAAGTAGCCCTAAACAAAATTTATGCTTTTCAGTTGCAACATCAATAGAATATCGTGTGATTTTAAGGAAAATTAAAGCACGTATCACATGTTCAATGCTAAACGAATCTTCGGATGTAGTACTTCATTAGGTGGTACACCTACGATTCAAAATCATCGAGCTATTGAACGCTATCGCATAGGTTCCATGTTACTTTCTATTTTCAGTTTTCATATACTGCTATGGGTAATTAGGTTTAAAAGCCTGTACAGACATGAGTAAAACAAAAGTTTCATCATCTCCCTGTCCAAATGCGTTAATGTGTCCATTTAAGTAGCTTAGCCCTGTAAAGAATCTCTAGTTATATTTCTTTCCAACTTTGAAGGGGAGTTCGTAACTTAACTAACGGCACTTGCTGAGCAGACTGAAATGACAAGTAAGATGTTTTACGCCATTTTCGTAAACTTATGGCGATGTCACACGCTAGTCAAAAGAACGAGTATCGTCATTTTTTCGTCCGGACGTTATGTTGAACTCTTGTAAACACAGCTTTGAGATTGCCAGGAAATGGTGTAAAAATGTTTACCGTCAGTTCAGTTTACTCCGCGTGTGCCGTTAGTTAACTTTCGGACGTACATTTTATCTGGCGGGATTTATAATTCATTATCGTTTTCAAGTGGGTGCATTTTAATGGCCGCATCAACACATTCGGAAGAAAAGACGACGATACTCGTTCTTTTGACTAGCGTGTGTACAGGCTTTACACTAGGGCTGCAATTGTAACATTGGTATCGTACGGCTCAGTTTAGGGGGTACTTACCTCCGCCAAAGAGGTTATGTTTCTGTCGTGTATGTCTGTCTCTTTGTCGGTTCCTTTGTCTGTCACAAAGATAACTCAAAAAGTTAAGAACCGATCTTTACGAAATTTTCAGGGATTGTTAGGTATGTTAACAGTAACAGATGAATAACTTTTGGTGGAAATTCGTTCATCCATTTGTTTGTTTTTCTGTCTGACTATTTTTTCTTAGTGTCATAACTCAAAAAGTAATGAACGGATTTTCATGAAATTTACACGAGTTGCTAGGTTTGTTACGAAGAGTAAATGGTCAATTTTTTGTGATGATTTGTCAGTACGTTCGTTTGTTGCGGTGTTTAATTTTGTGCTTGTTAATACAATTACTCAAAAAGTTCTGCATGGATTTTCATGAAATTTACGTGAGTTGTTAGCATTGTTAAAAGATACAAATGATTAAACTTTGGTGATGATTGGTTGGTCCGTTTGTGTGTTTGACTTATGTTTGTCACAATGTTTGTTAGCAGCATAACTCAAAAAAGTTACGAACTGATCTTCAAGAAAATTGCAGAAATTGTTAATACTCTCAAAAGGCACAAATAATCAAATATTGGTATTTATACGAAGAAAATCGTGGTTTCAGAACCAATTTGAAATTTTTGATACAGTTGCCTTGCTTGGCGGAGGTATGAGCTCTCAGAGTGCTCTAGTTTAAACTTCACTTGGTCGCTAATATTAAGGAATATTTTATTTTTTCCACTGTTGAATGTAAGCTTACGACGTTTATGAAATCCCACGAGATTTCGTTGAAACGTTAAACGGTGTTTGCGTATGGAGAGTAGGAGCGCGAGGCATAGACAAACTTTTCTAAGAAGTAAACAATAAAGCCGGCTTGGATAAAAGTATGTTTGCATTCTTCTATTTTCACACTGTAATTATTCTAGTCTTTCTCGTTACTTACACTAGTTGTTGACCATATGCCCAGGTCCTCCAAGCGTCAATAAATAATCAATAAATTTGCTTAATATAGGCCAGTGCGGAATCTTATCTTCCTTGACTTGCATCTTATTCATCACATGAAATTAGTGATGACACTTCTGACACTTCTGCATTGATTGTACTTTCCTTATTAAAATATAGAGGAAAACGTTACGACGGCCAGCTGAAATTATCGTAAGCGATGCGTGCTTTCTTCTGAGTAGTACACCGTTCAACTCATCTGCAGCACACTGCTTTCCTCCCTTAGATGACATACAAAAAAATTAACTGTATCAGTAAGCGCTGAAACATCACTGAATTTCATTTCCGCTGCGTCTAAAGAATACACAGTGAGATAGTCTCAGCAGAGCAAAATTTTCGCGTCCAAGAAGTTGAAATAAATAATAATTACTATAACTACTACACCGGAAAAAATCGGTTCCTCTACTCTTCGCTGATTTTCTACAAAATGTGTGGATCGTAAGCCAAAAGATAATATTATTTCGATGGAGAGCAAAAGTAATGAATATTTGACTCCACGGGAACGGCAAGACCAGCTGGAAGAGCAAGAACTGCAATCTATAGACCCGTGCTTGAAAAAATTCCCGCAATAATCGATATGTTTGCCTACTACCTATAGCCAAAATCTTCGGAATCCTCTCTGACTTACTTCTTCATTTTTTTCATTGATCCTCTGTCGTGCTCTCATCTTTAGGTCTTCTATATCGCAAGGCAGAAGTAAAATCTTGAGTAAAACACGCCAATAAACTTGAATATAACGTCAGTCCGGTTAACTTATATACAATGTTGGCGCTCCGTCGCAATGATACGGTTGATACCGTCTGTCAAACTCGAATATCTGCTTCGTTTGAAGTTCCAAAAATTGTAAGCTTTGAAGAGAAAACTGCTTCATTAAATAAGAAAAATAGTACGCTAGAAGAAATGACTGTCTACTGCCGGTGAAAAATCACACCCTCTAGAGCGCTTGGTTGATCATCTGCCGAATTTATGCGTCGTGATCTGGTCAAGTAAGAGAAAAAAGTTATAAAATCGGACTCCAGTAGCTGCATACATAGTGTTCCGATTTCAAAAAGTGCTTTAAGCAAGAAGTGTCTTCAGATAAAGGGATAAGGACAGCGTTCACCATCTTCTGCAACCTGGTCATCGATTTATAAAATTTGCAACCTGGCTTAGTTTTCACCTATTTCCTTCAAAGCGGACGCGAAATAACTAAATCAATATACGATACGTTTTATAATATAAGGACTGCAGAAAAATGTTACCTAACAACATGTTTATCAGTTTGGCTTAAAAAGAAAGCACTTTTTATTAGAAGCACGATTTGTTTACAGATGTCCTGTAGACGAAAAACTGATCAGCCACTTCGAAGGGACTCGTTCGGACGACGGACACTTCGAGACGCAAGTGTTTGCCTTCATGAAGACGTTCCGCTTCACAGGCTCCCCTGCGCTGTACATCGAGTGCGACGTACGCATGTGTCACGGCGAGTGTCCGGTGAGTAATTCTTCATAATATCCTAACATGGTGCGCAATATACCTGCCGGCATGGCATTACTCTACGCCAGTGTTGCCCAATCCTAGGGTAAATTACCTCACTAGAGGGATAAATCGACATGTTCAGAGTAATGACCAGATTACATTTGATAGCTGGCAATCCCAGAGAGCATCCTGGACTCACGTTCCGGCCCTCTCTGAGCTATTGCAATTATGTCAAGCTCATTTCTGTATCTTATGAAGAACAGAAGAAGAAACTATATTCAGCCGAGGAGTATATATATATATATATCATATGTAGATTAGATAGGCTGCAGTAGACGGACAAACAGGCCCATTCCCAAAGAGACACCGGAATTTACGCCCCGGCCCTCTATGAGCTATTGCCATTATGTTACTAGGATGTAGAGGACTGGAGAAAAGAGAAAAAAGGGGGAAGAATCTCTGACAAAGAGACGATCATGATTGCACGCCAAGCACGATCAAGAGCCGCTGATATGCGGAGCTGAAAGATGTCAAATTGTGTGGTTGGAGCGGGAGACGAAGACGGAAGAAGACAGATATAGGTGGCCTCGGAAGCTTTGGCCGTTAACAGTTTGCGACTTCTGGAGGATGAGTTCTTAGCTGTGGAGGATGTCTCTCCCAATGTATGTCAAGACGATTTTTAAACGCGTTGATTGACTCCGCACTAACAACATTGGAAGGGAGTCTATGCCAAATACTGACTATAAAATACGAAAAGAAATGCTGACATAAGGTCGTTCTTGAATTTTTTTTTTACCGTTGTTTCGCAAGCGATGAGTGAGGTACGTCGTTGAAGCCATTCAAATACTTGAATGTTTTTATTAGTTGCCCCTGAGTCGTCTTTGCTCGAGAAAGATCAGACCCAGTTCTTTTAGGCGACATTCATACGACTTATTTCGCAGCTGAGGTATCAATTTCGTTGCTCTGCGTTCGACTCTTTCCATGTTATCGATGTCTTTACACAGATGTGGCGACCAGAACTGAGCATCAAATTCCAAGTGTGGCCGCACTAATGCCTTGTACAAGGGAATGATGACGTCCCTGGACTTCTATTAAAAATTTCTGGTGATGAATCCCAGTACTCTGCTTGCCATTTTCACACTCTTGTCAACTTTCTGACTGGGTTGTAGTTTGTTTGTTATAGTGATTCCCAAGTCACGTTGTTGGGTGACAGCAGCCAATACCGTCCAGTTCATTTGCAATGGCGTTGAAGGGTTCACCAGCCCTATGTGCATTACTGAGCATTTGTCGACATTAAAGTTCATCTGCCACGTTGGGATATATAGACCCCATGATACAAGATTGTGTCCAAACAGGCAAGTAAATAAAGTTCACAGAGCTTCAGTAAGATGTTAAATTTAAGAAAGTGTTATCTGGGTAACCTAGAGGCCTTAAGAGCTTAATTTTCGTAGATAAAAGGGAAACTAATGTAACTAATCATCTTCCTGTCGGTTCCAGCCGCAACCATGTCACTGGAAGCGCAACGGCCGCCAGCGGCGTGCGGTGGACTCTGTGACCCCCGCAGCGGCAGCAGCAGCGGCGGGTGCTGCAGGCAATGTGTCGGAGTCCCTCAACCTCTTCCAGGCCCTGCACGTCCTACGCGACGACGAGCCTCTACCCGGGGCTTCCATGCGTGAGTAACCGCAGTTATTTCTCAATACAGATATTAACATTTGGTTTCCTCTATGCCTGTGCGGTTCTAACGCTAGCAATACCTACAGGACATATGACAGCTTTTGTTTCTATCTATATTGTTTCCTTACATTATCATTTCCCTTGTATTCTGTTCCTTCAGTGGGGGCATAGGATGGGTTATTGGGATATGTGAGATTTGGCGATTCTTCAGATGTTATAGGTGGTAACGCCTCCTGAGGAATCCCTAGGTTGCTTCAACCTATGCTAGGCCTTCGGGACTCATATTTTTTTACTCACTTGGCTTCCTTCCAGTTTCTTGCTAACACTGATGATACCCGTTTTTGTTCAATCGTTGTACTACAATAACTCTGTTTTGTTCATCATCTTCTTTCCCGACTTGCTGCCCTTAAGTGCGTTGTGTGAAAACCCCCCGTTTATGTGTTCCACCTCTCTGTCACCATACTCCATGTCCCTTCCTTTTCCTTCCTTGATACATCCTACTTAACTCTAGGCTGGCTTAAATAACTTATTCAGGCTAAGTTGCTCGAAGTATTTCAGCCTGCTAGATTTACGTGAGGATGTGTGCGCTGGATGTTGCGCAAGGATTTGTGCGCTGGATGTTACGTGAGGATGTGTGCACTGGATGTTACGTGAGGATGTGTGCGCTGGATGTTACGTGAGGATGCGTGCGCTGGATGTTACGTGAGGATGTGTGCGCTGGATGTTACGTGAGGATGTGTGCGCTGGATGTTACGTGAGGATGTGTGCGCTGGATGTTACGTGAGGATGTGTGCGCTGGATGTTAATCCTAACCAGCCCATTTTTTCTACCACAGAGTCGCTTCTGGAAGGATCAGTTTGTTTGAAGAATGGAACATTTTCTGCTGCTGCAGGTAATTTTATTTATTATTTTTTCAATCTAAAACATGAATTTGCTGCATCTGACGAGGTAGAATCCCTCTGTTAATCCCTCTGTAAACTCCTTTCTTTGTCTCGTTGACGAGTTATGTGTTTTAAGATTGAATTGGAAACAGCGAAAGTTTCAAGTTCGCCTTTTGCTCGTATGTACTTGCTCGTTATTGCCAAACGAAATACTTGGCCAAAGCAATCAATGGTTTTCTCATTTTGCTGCCAATGTAGAACTGAATTTTCATTGCCTGCTGCAGCACTAGGGAGAACAAGTGTTTTAGGTATCATAATGTGAATGCTATTTTCCTGCACCTTGTGGATTTTCTGCCACGTAAATTGTTATTCCTACGTTACTTTCATCTACTTGGTGGGAGAGCTGTCCGTGGCATCGTTGGTTCAAGATTATGTATATCCCTCCACCCGGTATCATTAAGTAATGCTATATCTCGCCACCAGGCTAGATATCATTTCCTGGTATCATATGGTAATGCCTCCACCAGTCTTGATAAATTAAGTTTGTTTGGTATCATTATTGGCGATGTTACATATCTTGAACAGGAGGGTTAGTTAGGTACCCTTAATTCTGTTTTTCTAAAGCTGCTACCTTTCATTAGGCGATGTAACTTTCCTGACTATCAGAAAACGAAGAAAGTTCGTGTTTTGTATCACAGAAAACGGAAGAGTTTGTTATGTTACCATGATATATCATGCCAGGGTTATTGCTCACCAAGTTATGCTGTATCCCTCTACCTGACCAGGTATCTATCGTGTTTTACCATTGTTCCAACGCTATTTTCCCCCAACAGGCGGCATAACAGCGTTGGTTGGCCTACTATCGGCCGTATGCCTGGTGTTGTGCCTCCGAGCTCGGCGACAAAAGAACATCGAGAAGAATCCTCCTCCCAAGCCCGCCATCGTCCCAGCTTACAAGAGCGACTTCGTTCCTCCCAGCAAGCGCCGACTTGAGTGACCACGTGGCGAAATTTATGCCCACTTTTTTGCAAAACTGTGAAATATTTTGAGTTTTGAAAGCTGAACAGATTATAGGCTGTCTATTATAAGTTTCCAAGTCTTTCCAGTGCTGCCTGAGGATTTTCTGACCTGTCTTTCCTACGGTTGGAAGGTGAATAATGAATTGAGGTTTCCATAAGTGTCCAGCGAGAAAAAAAAAAAAAACTCGATAGGTGATCGTTGTACTTCTAATTCCTTGTATATCTTAATTATTTGTTGTTATTTGGATACAGGTCGTGAATATACATCATGGGCATCGTGCTGTATTTTTGCTTTCATCAAAGAATGACAGGTTTATGCTATTATATTTCAATAATTTTCCCGTAAATAGCACTAGTTGTACTTATTTCACAAGGGTGTCAGAGGGCAACATTTTACTGGCCAGTCCAGGGCTGTTCGTGCGAAAACTGATGTTTACTATGGACGGTTTAAGGGTTAATCGTTCACTATCGGAAGTTCAAAGGCAATCATTCGGTACCATTCGGGGCGGCATCGGATAAAATTTGACAGTTACCTGTAAGTTTCTTGTATGGTTTCAGCACGTCAAATAGAATATACGGGAAAGGAAATATGGAAAAATTTACTGAAAGGTTCAGCTAACTGCCTGTTCAAGCAGAGTAACGTTACTACCCAGTACAATCTGACTAGTTCCAATTTCTGGTCTAAAACACCAAAATTCCCGATCAAATCTTAGACAAGCGAGATTTGCGATGTAAGGCTGTATGAAAATTCATTCCACTCGGAAATAATTGTGTATAGAACGAAAGGACATGGCAGTTTCCATTTTTCAATTCACCAAGTTAAGGGCATAATTCCAAAATCAGGCGAAAATTGAATTATTTTGGGAATTATCCCGGCAGTTGGAATCCTGTTGCGCAGCACTGTTGCCGTGCACAAAGCGGCCAATGTGGAGATGCGTGGAGATTCCATTTGCTCTCTTGGAAGGCTGGATCAGAAGTCTTTACAATGCATTGGTTAACAATACATGTACAGAAAACTATAGAATGGAAATTTACTTGCACTAAAAGTAGTATACGATTATGCTTTAACTACCATTATATCGCAGGTATAGATGTGTAGCAGTGATGCGAAGAGTAGAACTACTACTGTTCGGGAGTTTGATTAAAACGATGGTTATAGCGAGTCTAACTGTTCACTTTTCAGTGAGTTATTCAATCGTGCAATATTTTGCAGGAATTTTTGATCTGCGTTCGTTATTAGTTAATTCTTTCGCTATTTGTAGCACGCATTAGCCCTTAATATAATAAATAATAATTGTAGCATGCCGTAGCACACCTGCTATAAGCCTGTATTGCGAACAGTATGGAGAAGTACCGTGATTTTGAACGTCCGCTCCCAGTGCGTTTCCAATTGTTGTGGTGGGGAGTCGTCTTGTGTCGCAGGTCTGTCAGTACCAGTCCTAGCAGTGGACTGTGAGTATTCGGACGCACTGTATAAACAACTTATCTACCACTTGCCTAAGACGACATTGACATACTAACAAACAACCACAAAGAAACTACGTACGTCAATCGAACATTACGTTCTACATACTTTGATATAACGTCTACATGCACTGTAGTGTTGATTGTTGCAATGGTAGATCTGATGCGCCATTTGCGGTTTTTTTGTTACCAGTCGGCGAAATGTATTCGTCTGCGGGCGCTGTTATTTAATTCATAAAGATAAGTCTAAAATTTTATATATATAATTATTATAAGAGCAAATTCAAAAATCTGAGAAAAGTCAATTCGTTATATTTTAAGTTAGGCTTCTTAATTACTGACTGTAATTTATAATATTTTTGTACTATCAGGTAGGCCTATGAATCAATCACTGGATCGATATATATGATGAATATTTTCAACGTTGATCACTTTCGTACTATGCCGTTGGCCTGCTAATCAGTGTCTCAATTAATTACTAATCCCTAATTGAGGAGGCGGTCGACCGCTCTCTTTCTGCAAGAAGTTGCTTGCTTATTTACAGGAAAAAACTTTGTCTGAGCGAACGATCGCTGTCACTTACTAAATATATTTGAGCTTCAACATAAGTATTACCGGAAGACGTTTTTCGTAAAAGAATAATACGTCGATCAGAACGTTGCCTCTTTTTTACTTTTAGCTTATAATACCAGATACTCAATAATGTATGTTCACATCTATATATATTTTTCTTGCATATGCGCGATTATTTTATGTGTGTATTTATCTATGTGTCCATTAATCGACCTTTGGTTGTTTTCGCCCTGGCTTTTTTCATGCTGGCATTTTTTTTTTTTTTTATTTTTACCTTTACAAGAAAGTCGGTTGGTTGATACCGAGACAACACTATGTAATTATACGCTCAACTTATGAGCCGACGTTTAGCTTGCACGTCGTTGAAGTTCAGTGCTTTCCATTAGTATCTTGGCTACCGAGTTTCAGGTCTACTTGCAAGCTGACCGTCCGCTCACACGCTGAGTGCTCGATTGCAGCGAGTGGCCCGTCATAACCTTGAACCATTTCGCTTGGGTGATTGTTGTGTTGATAATTACGGTATCTGTAATATCTTAATCCAATTGACACCTATCCTTGTCCCAGAAATGATCGTGAATCAGCTACGTTAAAGATTGTCTAAGGGCCAGTTCACACGTCCATCATCGTAACGCGTTCAGTCGCGAAAATGAATACGAGCCGTGAGTCATCTTCTTCTGTCTGTGTCCACACGTAGAAATGTCCTTCAGTCAAATGAATGACGATGCGCGTTCTGTTATTATCTCTTTCTTTGAATTTTCGCTTATGTTTCGTGTCGGTTTGAAGTCACATTCGTATCCCATAATCTTATAGCCTGATTTTGAAAGGAAAAGCCCATTTCCAAAATATTGATAACCTGATAAACCGATAGCAGTAAAATTAGCACGCAGTAAGACATTCAATTGTCGAATCAAAGATGGCCTTCAGTGTTTTTATAGTACGACATTTTCAGTCTAACTAGTTTTCTTACAGTCATTTCGATCGTTAAAGTGAAGGTTAAACAAGCATTTTAATCGACTTGTTCACGAGTTGAAAACGCTTTAGAGGATTAATTCATCATTTATAGGTTCTGTTTTCTGAACTTGAATGACGCGATGAGTTCATGAAAATAACGTGCTTCATCCTTCAATCTCCCGCATTTGCTGCTGCCGCTTACATCAAATGGCCACGCCTCATCCATCAGTTTGACTGAACGCGTTACGAAGAGGGACGTGTGAACACGGCCTAAGAATATCATTGTTCAGAGAATGCCTCGGATTGATATATCGAAACATGAATATACCGGAGGTAATTCTATGTTGTCTCCATATGTTGAACAGTTATGAAGCAGAAATCCTTCATAGAGTAGCTGTTGAACCAAATTCTTTAAATTGGTTACCACAGGAACGAATGTAGATCAATGTTGAGTGCATCGGAGCGCAAGCTATCGGCTGTATAGCAAACAGTGTCAGCCTCTACCGTGTCTGTGTCCGATAGTGGCGATCAAGCTTACCAATAAGGAGACGTGATCATTACTCCACATTTTGTTGACAAAGAGGTTAGTGCTACAGATGAAGCTTCAATTGATTGTCCTTGTTGATGGCTGAAACCAAAATAAATTACTCATACTTAGTTCGTTACCGCAAACTTGACGTAACAGCTGCAGCATCGTTGCTGAGAGAAAATAACAAAAACTAGTCTACAGGGAGCTTGACTTTACGAGAATTGTGAGCAGTCCATGAGAGTGTTCTGCATCATCAATAACCCATAACTTCTTTTGAGTGCGTTGTTTGACTCGTTTCAATTAACAGTCACTAAGAGAAGAGACATTGAATGCCTGGTTTTGCAACAGTAAGACGAACGCGCTCTCTTAGTTCTGAATCTAAATATTTTCGAGTGTCTTCGTGAACACAAGATTTTGTGTCTACCTAACGATTAACTGAAACTTAACTAGATTTGCTGCCTTAGAGAGTGTCTTTGAATTTAGTGATATATCTTCAAGTCTGGAGTGACTTAAGACCCAAAAATAATGCAGGTTTCGGCGCAGGAAAACATCCGGAAACTAGAGCACTCTGAGAGCGCATACCTCCGCCAAGTAAGGCAACGGTAACAAAAAATTAAAATTGGCTCTGAAACCATGATTTTTTGTATGAACTCCAATCCAAAATCTAATCATTTGTGCCTTTTAATAGTATTAACAGTTTCTGCAATTTTTTCAAGCTACTCTGATAACTGTTTGAGTTATGCTGCTAACAAACAGTATGACAAACATATGTCAAACATACAAACGAGCCCACCGATCTGCACCAAAATTTAATCATTTATATCTTTTAACATTACTAACTAACTCCTGCAAATTTCATAAAGATCTATTTAAAACTTTTTGAGTTATTGTGTCTTTTAACATTACTAACAATTCCTGTAAGTTTCATAAAGATTCACTCAAAACATTTGAGTTATTGCGTTAGCAAAAGTAAAATCAAACACAGCAACAAACATGCGAACGAACAAGCAAATCACAAATATCTGGTCATTACTCTTTGTAATATATACTTAGCAACTCATATAAATTTCATAAAAATCCGTCTATAACTTTTTGATTTATGGCATTGAGAAAAATGAGGCAGACAAACAAATGGATGGACAGATCTTCACCAAAAGTTGATCATCTATTCCTCCTAACATATTTAACAATCCCTGTAAATTTCGTCAAAATCCGTCCATAACTTTTTGAGTTATCTTGGTGACAAACGGACAGACAGACAGAAGACAGACAGACGGACAGCCAGACGGACAGAAACACAGACAGGCAAACCCAACGAAAACATAACCTCCTTGGGGGAGGTAATTAAGTTGAAGAAACACATTTTTTTTACTCTTGTGAATCGACCTTTATCTTTTTAACTCTTGCTCCATTGATTTGTCGGAAGTCTTGCCAGTGCTGTGGCTGTGCTAAGCGCTTTCTTACTGGCACGAGTTTGATTTTCTAATGTAATAATTTTTGAAGGAAGCTGCTTGAACGGATCTGCTCCGCTCTTCTCAGTTACTAGGTTCTGTCTGAGCAAGCGGTGCCTTGAGTACGGCATGTGGTTAGTATATCACTGAGAAAAGTTTTATCCTAAAACCAGCACGTATTGGCGAGCAACCACGGAACAACCAGCCTTGGCGTGCTCATGCCGATTTAAAAACTGCAGCTTTCGCGTTGCAATGAACACGCTTAAGTAGGTTTTACCTATCGGTGCACGGAAAGACGTGGTGGTTTTGGGACGACGCTTTTCTCAGAATGCGTGTAAATGAGCCGCTTTAGAATTGTGCACCTCAGAGCGTACAGTAATCTAGAGACGTGGCATTATGTTGTCCTTTCGTAGACGTAGGGGCAGGTAGTACAAATGGTAGTATGGCACGATAGTAGAGAGTAAAGCAACGAGATATTCGTTTTTGAGGGTAGGTTCCCCTCGCGCCGCCCCTTCCGGTTTCCCATGCCCCGCCCACTTCCGGTTTGCGCCCCTACCAGACCCCCGCTAAACCGGAAGTGCATTGGCCGTTATATACCTGAAGCTCACGCGCGAGGGGAGCCGCGAGGGTAGGTTACCCTCAAAAACGAATATCTCGGTGCTTTACTCTCTACTCACGATGAAAATTTTTTAGATTTAAGACTTAAATCCTTGACAAAAAGCAGCCCGGTTGTATTTGGCTAGCCTTTAATTGGTGAACTGATTTCAAGAATCTTTCAGTAGATTATGGTTTAAAATCCGAATCATGAATCTCTCGCAGTGTATAAATTTATGGCTGATTTCTTGCTGGTGCCGCACGTCGTCATGGCGTGTCGGGAGAAATTGATTACTTCTACGAAACCCCCGTTTACCTTGACAGATTCTTTTGTGGTTCTGCACCGGAGAATATATTTCCCATTTATTTTGATGATCTTCTCATGTTCTATGAATCATAAATTCAGACCAAATGAAGCTTTGCTATGAAAAGGACCCACCAAGTCTCCAACAAGTTGCATCTTCAGGTCTATTATCATAAGGTGGGATTTTCAGTTTGCAAATGTTCATACGCTAAATTGCTTTATATATAAGAATGTATTTTAGAGACCTCGTGATTGCGAGAAACCCCTTCTCCGAAAAGATGCAAACTCGTACTAAATTCTCATCAATGCGAAAAAAAAAACTGACATAAGCATTTTCATGAAAATTCTCTGCAAACTTTTGTCAAGGTAATGGAATTTAATTTTAATATTTTGTCAAGTGTTAGGCTTGTGTTTGCTCATCTCGTAGCTGCTGGATAACTAATTGTACGCTGCACGTTTTAGAATCTAAGGTATTTATTTTAATTTATTGTAGTGAATATATATGTCAATAGCTTACGAACGTTTTCTAAACATTAGAAATTCAAACGGCTCACAATGCTCAAAGCTTAAATTTCACATTTTTTTATGTAATTTATTTTCGGTAATTTGATATTTGCAGAATTTCAAGACTATTAAAAGACAAATATGAGTTCTCAATAATTTCAACCCTGTGTTACGTTTCTAGTGTTTCTAACCCCGCTCACACCCACTCAGTGAGACGCCCACCCAACCCACTCTCGTGCATTACTACGCCCATCCCCTCAGGGGGCATAGGATAGGCTATAGGGTTAGCTTAGTGAGGTTCGCCCTTCCGATGTGAAGGGAGCGGCGACCCCATTGAGTAGATTACCTTATAGCATTACCAAGGCCTTCGGAATATCTTCGGGACGTCTGTCTTTCGTACCAACTTTCCTGCCTTCAATTTTCATACTCCTACCACATGATATTTGTTCTATTCTTCCACTTCTTTCCTGACTTGCTGTTCCCATGTGTGTTGATCCTGTTCCTTAGTTAAGCCATGGGAATGCGCTCGTGCATCGTTACCACGTGTCTGTCGTCATACTGCACGACCCTGCTTTCTTCCTCCGTGACATCGCCTTTGTTGTGGAAACGGAGGCCTAAAATTCTCACTATAATGAAAAATTATTAGACGGCCCATGGCCCCTTGGGTCGTCATAACGATAGTCTTTGCTTTCGCAAAAAAAAGGTGTTATTTAACTGGTCATAGACCACACGCTGTTTGACCGTCCACTCCTACCCGTACAGGTCACCATCAGCAGCTTGCTTGCTTTCCTAATGGATATTCAACACTCAGCCTGTAAGCCGAGTCGATTTATATGTTACGTATTCCAGTTGTATTTCCCGTAGCACATTCGAATTTATCGTGTGAGTTCTTGTAGCCGAACTCAGGCTTAACTGCCGTATCACAGATACAGCCAAATTAAATCTTCAACGCTCCAATTTTTTTCCTATCTTAAAGCGAAGAAACTGCGTGCAAACAAGCAAGACACACACAAGTAAATAAATAAGCAAGTTTCGCAAAGTTTTAGTATAATATAGATGTCGTCCACCCTATCTGTCCTCGTGCATTGTTATGCCAGTGTATGTTATTAAACTATTCAAAACTCTCCTACGAGGCTTCTTTGCTCTGGGTTATTGTACACTAGTGGCCCGAGCCGTCATCATAAATGACGGCAGAAAATTTGTATTTCACGAAAACCCCTGTTGTCTCTTCTACTTTTTACTTCTCAGAGGGCTTCTCAAATGAAAATTCAGCATTTCTCTCTCAAAAACTGAATGTAGGTATATAATAAGGTGCAGTCAAGGGACATCTCCCGTAGCACCTTTGAAAATGTTCGAACACGGTCATGCAGGCGAGCTCAGATCCCTCTGCTAGAGTTCCCGAGTGCAACCCCCGTATCCCAGATACCATCTTCTGCACTTAAATTTCTTTC
>LQNS02276481.1:837973-860504 GCA_001587735.2 Parhyale hawaiensis | reverse complement strand
GTAACACTCACAACATTCCCCCCCTAACACTCGCTACATTTCCCCCGTAACACTCGCTATATTCCCCCGTAACACTCGCTACATTTCCCTCATAACACTCACTACATTTCCCCCGTAACACTAGCTTCATTTCCCCCGTAACACTCGCTACATATCCCCCGTAACCTCGCTACATATCCCCCGTAACACTCGCTACATTTTCACCACTGTTTGTCACATTTTCACCAATCACAGCAGGTGCCGTAGTGTTTTTCAGCCCCCCAGTCCCGTCCGCAGTACAGCAGCTGCCTGCTTTTTATCCGCGGATCGTGCGCGGAACGCCCGCACCGCATCCGCTTTCTTGTTGCTAACTTCCACCCTGCGGCAAGACTTCGAACTGAGTACAATGTCGACATTGATAAGCGTGCGAACCCTGGCGGCGAACTTCCGATGTCTCCTCACCTTATTGCTGTGAAAATTCACATTAATCGGGGCACCGAAACCGTGTGCGTGTTCGGTATTCAGGGCACCGATCAGTTGCGGCTAAAGGCCTGTCTGCACGTTAATTTTTGGATGCGTTCACCCATGCACCCGTGCGAATGTTCAACAGCGTCCTTGCAAACTCAACTGTGTGTACGCCACAGAAAGTTATCAAATGTTAACGGTCAAATCAGTTTCCTCGGTAAGAGTCACTTGAAAAGTTAGGGATATCTCTTCAAATTTGGAGTGATATAAAACTGAGAAAACAGCGCACTTTTCTGCGGTTTCTACGGCACCGTAACACATTCGTATAAGTGAATGAGTGGACACGTTGAAAAGACTAACGTGTAGATCGGCCATAATACAGCTATTCTGTGTTGAGAGCATCCCTTAAGTTTATTGGTATGAAGACGTATACGTATATTCAGTACTACAAGCACTGATCAGCTGAGAAGCGTAATTTGAATATATGGTTCCTTTGCTATTCAAGTGCCACATTTAGAGAGGGAGTACCAACCGTATTGTGGCGTATTGTATGACGCATTCCCCGTTATACGCTCACTTTTAAACGCCTTAACACCGTGATATAAGCCCAGGATTGCCGCATTTATATATATTCCAGGACGCCTATAGACAGGCAGCTCTGTATAATGACCTCTACTTGCCACAGGGTCCCAAGAGTTCACTACCGGCCAGGCAGTCCCGCAGTGCGTTACGCAATTACTGCACTTGTGCAGTCACTTCACAGTTTGCTTTCGCTGTACTAAGGACGGCGGTCATTATTGTTTTGAAGGGAAGGAACTGCGCCGCTCGTCCGCGGGTCAATGGAGAAAGTGTCGGTAAAAACACGATGGACTTGAGTGCCGAAACTCACGCATACGCAAATGACGCTGTGGTTTCCCGCTAGCTCTTCGCTTACGACTTTGCATTCGGTGCGGCGGCCTAGCGGTAATCCCGCTAACGCTTGCCGGGCTATGCCTCAAATGTCATGATTTGCTTGCTAGCGGGAAAGAATGCAAATGTTGCGCAAGTGTCGCCTATTAAGGGCAATTAGCGAATTTCCTGCGGGCACCTCCAGTGTCGCAAGACAGCGACAGTGTTTTTGTGACAGTAAGCATTGAGCAGCGGAGGGAGTATAAACAAATTTTTTATACCTGGGGCAAGGATCGGCAACCTCTAGTAATAAAAAATCGACATCCGGGCCCGATTACCAGCACATAAAAACCTTCTTAGGCGCAATAGCTACTGAAGCGCATTAGTGAAGACCGAACACTTGGATAATTCCTACATTCCTAGAAGATTGAGTACTCGGAAGTCCCACGAGGGATCGGTCTGCGATTTCCGTGGGAAATTTAATCGAAAGCGGTGATTCGAAAACCTACTATTGAAGTTCTGGACAAATTTTGAAGCTAAACGGACTAGCTTATCTTGATCGGAGTGCGTGAATCGAGAACGCGTATACCTAGCCCTTTAAGGGAGCGTGATTCCCCGTAACACAGAATGGATGACCTCAACTAACAACACTCAATGGGCGACTAGAATTCAAGCGGAATTCCGTAGCCCGCAGCACAGCACAACCTCCAAGGCACCACCCAAAACAGAAAATAGTCGCGATGGCCAGGAACACGAGGAGAGCCATACACTGCAACTATAAATACATCACAGTATATACTTCGCATTTTTACATTTAGTTCTGGTAGCGAGCAGTGGGGAAAATACATACAGAAAATGTGTAGGGCATCAGAAATAGTGAAAAAATTCATTGCATGGATGGACAGAATGACGCATTCGAGCAAAATTTACCGAGTTTGGAATGAAAAACCCGGAAAAGCCTGGAAAGGGTTTGTTCTTTAACTGACGATCCCTACTTAACCGTGCAGCCGACGACTCAGTAAGGAAGGGAAAGTGACATACAGTACGTCGAGAAAATTGTGGAACCCGTGAACAGAGGTGCTTCCATACCGGATCGACGAGCATGAGCACAATAAGTCAGGCAAAAAAGAGGAAGAACAGCAATACGTGATTAGTGGGGCCATTAAAAAGGAAGGAAAAAAGCAGCAGTTACTTTGGAGGACGTCCATAAAAACGTGGTTTTTCACGTACTATCTAAGTCAAGCTCAGTTCTTTAGTTGTCGATGGAAAACCGCGAATGATCCTCAGCCCGCGGAGTGAATAGCGCATTTTCCTTCAGCCTCTAGCAAAAACTTTCGGTTTCTGTACAAGGAAAGTTGGCTCGTTAGCGTTAGATTTAAACAGGCTTGCAAGTTCATGATGTTGTCTGACAGTCGGGAGGTGCGGACCGACTCCTTCGCTCCTCGCCAAACACGTATACCCTATATGGTTATTTCCATAATGCTATTCCAACGAAAGTGATTATGTGCCGCTCAATAAAGAGTTAACGCTGCACGTACAGAGCTCCTTAAACTTCGTTTCTCTTTAAATGTTGGAAACTTAGTTTGACGAGCGTCCTTGTCCTGTATAGTTAGCTGAGGTGCTATCTATTGGTGCGGAGAAGTTGAATTTAGTTAAGAAGAGTAAATGTCTTTGTTTCGAACTACAACCAGGTGCATTGGCTGCACCAAATTGAATTTCAAGAGTTAACCCAAAACCGGTTACTCTTTAAACTTTGGATGACCAAAAGGTCAGTTCTGTTCCCTAATATGGTGTTTACGGCAGTCTCAAGCAGAATCGGGTTGTCCCTAGCACCTGTAACGCGATTCCAAGTGAACGCTTCTGCCAGACGTTGGTGACAATTAAGTGAAGCCCGGTGGGCTTTGCGCATTTCATCCTCGCCGAGCGCATCAATGGCGCCTCTTAATATTCTTCGCCATATATACAAAACAAAACTAACGGCAGGAACATAACAACTGAAGAGGTATTGCGGCCAATAGGTTTTTCGGTAAAGGGTCTGCCATCAGTTCGTCACTACGAAATGCCAATGAGGATATGTTTGATTGTCTCGTAAAAGTCGATCTAAGCCAAGCCCACTCGTCCGAAACCTCAGACAGGAGCGTTGGTTTCGCCACTTGAATTGTGTAGCGGATGTTAAAAGCAACCCAAGTGCGCTTGAGACGGCTGGATACTCCATTCTACGGAGCATGATTGAGCTTCCAGCCGTCTCATGGGTAACCGATAGGAATTAACACCTAAAATTCGATTTAAGGGGCGATTCAATTCGCCTGCCTCAGGTTACGGACGAGGTGGGCTTGGCTTAGATTGACTATCACGAGACAATCGAACGAGCGCTAAGAAGAGGCTAGGCCTAAGAAAGCTAGATAATTTTTCCGTCAGCAAACAAAAACAAATAATCGTCAGACCGACTCCGTGGGACTGAGGTTTTCAGGAGTCGGGAACGAAATAGGTTGGGAATAATTACTTTAAACTCGATTCCAAGATGCAAATTAGACGCAGGAGGGTAAAAGTTAGCGTTAATAAAAATAGAATACCTCTATCACAGTGGGCTTAGGGAACATGCCTAAATAGCCCGTATGCTAGTGGAGCTGCCTTTTATTTATGGCGGCTTCGTAAAATCTTGCACGTCACTCAAAATTTTGCATCGCAAACGATGAAAATCACAAAGATTTCATTCAGAGTGAACACAACGTTAATAAAAAAACTATTTCTAAATGTGTGTTGTTGTGTCCCAATATTATAGGAGTAGTCTGTATAATGAGGGATACTCTGAAAATTAATAAAATCCTGAAACCACATTGAGTGAGCTCATGGAAGTAACCTTATATGGTCACTTGCACGGTAGAGTGTTAAGCAACCGCAAGACGCCCTAAATGCTACAAAGAAAAACCGCTGGAAAGCAATCACAGCAGACTGGAATGCTTGTAGCTTAACACAACCAAATACGAATCACAAAAATCCCAAATACGGATCCCATCTTGTGCTAAGCAATTGGATTATATAAGGGGAACCGAATAGACTAGTTTTTTTGTGCTTGTAACGATAATGTAAGAGATGGGCCTCAGCCGCAACTCTGGTGTTTCTCCCAAAGATTTTGAAGGAAGGGATAGACGTATACATCCAACGCTAGTTTCGTAAAAGCTGCACTACTACGAGGCTCGTTCCAAAGGTAATGCCGCCTATTTTTTAACTAAAAAAGTTGAAGAGCTACGGAGAAGAAGTGACACCATTAAAACGAGCGAGCGTTTGTGGTCCAGAATTTATATATTTTTTTTTCATGCAGCACCACCACTCTCAATGCACTTTTGCCTGCGATGGCGCGGTCGTAGCCGCGGTTGCACGGTTACGGCGTTGTCGGGGAAGCACTACCCACACAATGCGTCCTACAGAGGTCCGAAAAAATGGAAGTTTGACTGTACCAAGTCGGGACTACTATACGGTGGGTGAGACAGAGCCGTCCAGCCGAACTTTGCCACTCATTCCATGGTTTTTAAACTTACGTGTAGACTTGCATTGTTGTGTAGCAACCGGAATGTTTCCGTTTTCTCTGGCCTTACACGGACAATCCGGGCCTTCAGCTTGGTTAACGTTGCAGCGTAACGGTCAGAGTTGGCACCCACGTCCTACACTACACGCATTTAATTCACCGTTATCCGCTGATAGGAGTGGATTAGTTGGCGCACTCGTTTTCCAGGATGATGGCTGTGTATGGGCGTCAGAAGAGCATTTTGCCGCTTACATCTCTGTCGCCACTCTGAAATCGAATCGACGAACCTGTCTCCTAACTGTGCTGACATCAACTGCATCGGCTTCGCAAACGTTCACCACGAGCCGGTGAATGTTCATTGGTTCAATTTTTCCTGCATGGCGTTAGTTCAATGACTTATCTCTGTTTCTGACACATGTCTATGACAGGGACTGCTTTCTTAGAGTATCAACCGTTAATATCTGTAACAGAAAGATTAAATTTTCAGGTCATGAGTGCATAAGTTCAGTCATCATAACAATGCAATTTGCAATCCCCTCGCATCCCTTCTGGTGGAATAAAGAAACAGGAGGCATTAGTTTTGGAACGACTCTTGTATTTAATATGTGACCGAACCGTGTTTTCAGACAGTAAAGACTACCCCTTTACTGGGCGGTTAAGAATGTCCTCGCAAGCAGAGCATTGCGGAAGTGAAAAATATGATTACTTGCCCACTATAGAGGCTTAATGGCAATTGTCAGTAGTACAGCGCACGCGAGAGAAAGTTCCTTTATTCACTTAATTCTTTAAGGTTCACTGCTTACTGTTTAGTTGTAAGCGTATTGGCAAACTTACTGTGTTCTTAATGAAACTTATTATTATTACGAATAGCTGGCATAGAGAAATGATGACTGAAATATCACAGACGTGTGTACGATGACGCCGTTCACAACTCTATGAATATTGCATCATGGCAGGCAACGCTCGTTCTGCAATACGCAACATTCAGGCACAACTGTCATGTCGTTGCGCAACATCGAGAGCACCTCAGCAGTTGCTGAAGCTTCCAATGAAAGAAAAACGCTCTGTAATGTTAATGAGATGAACAAATACTTCGCCTATTTCGTCGAATAGTTTGTTCACATCGGCGAGACGCTGTTGGTAACCTTTTACTGGCAATTGAACATATGTGGTCACCAACATAAAGCTATTCCTGAGAAACGTTGGCAGCTGCCCGGTAAAAGGTTAATTTTAGTGTGAACGGAACGGTTTAGTACTATTATCTAGAAATTAGGTTCTTCGTATCAGAAAATCATAAAAATTTACACGATATCTAATGGGGTCCGGCAACAAATAAGTTCGAATACTAGCTTGAAAATTTCCAATCTTACGGTTAGATGGCTGTGGAGCATGTAAGGTAATATAGGATTATATACACATAAATCTGTACATATGAAAAATATATGTATCACACTATATATGTCGTAATTCAGTTTTTTAGCCTTTTGATGGAGTATTTGCTTTGTTTCTTCGTCTTCGTATCAGCATAACTTAGGAGAAAGCTAATTACTCAACGACATATTTGGGCCGTTGACGAGTCGAATTTTTTGAAATCTAAACGTTATAGTGATGTTTGGATCGAGTACCACTCAGCAGTAACATGGATACCAAATTTCAAGTTCTTCCCACTACAGAACTTTATTTGCTGTAACCTGATGGTACTTAATGGAGTAAAAATCACCGAAGAAAACAGGAATGATACATTCTCAGAAGCAAAAGCATGAGGAGAAAAAATGGGTATATCGTTCAAGTATAATTTCTACCCTGACTTGGTGACGGCGAAACCACTATAGTACTCGCATTTCTTTATCTTTACCCTTTGTTCGCTACTGTTAAACAACGAGCAAATGATGTCACTTGTTTGTTCCCAAAATCCTAATCGGAAATTTATAGGCATTTATTGGCTGTCTATGAGAATCGGAAACTTATAGGCATTTATCGGCTGTCTATGAGAATCGGAAATTTATAGGCATTTATCGGCTGTCTATGAAAAAATAGTGAAAGGTATCCGATAACATCGGATAAATAACTATAAATTCCGATTCGGATTTAGAACTCACTAATGACCGAGTAGACGCTCAAACGCACGGATTGAGCTTTTCGCCGCGCCAAGCGCAATAAATTGTTTCTATTACAGATTCGTATTCCGTAACCACCTACATTAGTCTGAAAACAATAGAAAATTAAGCACACTGGTTCGTGCGAGGTTTTGTTAAGCAAGGGTGAGCGCTGAGCATGCTGGCGCTGAACGCCCTTGGATCTAACGGCTTTTGTGTTGAGTATGGAAACAATGACGAAGTTCCTTTGCTACATAAAAGGACCGCATTTCGGAATCAACAGCGCTGAAAAAAACCGCCTTGAAGTTCGTTTCGAGAATGAATTATTGCAGGAAAGAATTAATGCAGTGCTTCTCTGTTGTGCTGATGCTCAGCTTTAGGGGTGTGGCACATACAACAGCACGCGCACATACGTATACAGTATGTATAAGCCAAGTGACGTTTCGTGTCCTGAAGATCTTCAGAAAGAAATTCCAAAGTAGCAGGAACCTATGGAAATTCAATAAACGCAAAGTTTCATCCTTCGTTGATACTCAGACCCGTGTGTAGGCTCCGAAGTATGTAAGTATATTCTTGGCTGCCCCTTCCACAGGGATTTTCTCCCTTTCATTTACTTTTTGTTTCCTCTATACAGCAGGCAGGGCACTCTCTGCACTGATATTTCTATGCAACAGTGAAAACGGGAGCACATCTTTAAATTTAAGAAAGAAGCTCAAATTAATTTGTGGGTAAAACTTTCCGATTATTGAGCCCGTTTTCTTTTCATATTATAACTATGAAGACCAAAAATGACAACGTTTCGATGTCTCAGACATCATCATCAGGTCAATAAAATCTGGAATATACAAGCACCAAAAATTTTATGTAGAAATGAATACAAGTGTATTTTTAACCACCTTAACGCGCAATGAACTGGATAAATTTAGAAAGGTTGAGAAATTAGAAAAGAAATTATGAAGACCAAAGTAAGGCAACTTTCAATAAACAGTTTTATGTTTTACTGTTGGTGGAAATTGCTCTCCATTGTGAATTTTCTCCAAAGTTTTTCTAAATACTGTCACAATGAAATGAAATAGAAAGTAATTTTTGTGAAATACCTTCACAAATATTTAAGTTTTGCCAAATAATGCTCATATCTGGAGCAGATCCTAAGCGGTTGAATAATCAAACAGGTAATCTAAATAGCTTTGCAATGAAACGGTACAAATCTGCTCCAAATATCACAACCATGTACACCTGTATCTTCCGCTACACCCACCTACAGCACCTGACACACACATAGACACACACCAAACCTCCCCCATCTAAAAACGTTCATTGCAATACGCCCTTACAATCACAACTCCGGAATTCATTCACCGATAAGAACGATATGAAAGTCGTGCTCCATATCGCCTGTCAGTTCCGTCTTACGCTCGTCATACCTGTCACTCTGGCAGACGGCACTCGCTGTGCCTCGGTTGTACCAGGGCCTTAGACCAGAGGTCCCAATCAGTGGGGTTCGCACTCCCTGTGAGTTGAAAGATGACTTTTAAGCCGGTATGAAATCTTGAATTATGCAGATCAGTGGAACTATTTAGAATAAATTTATTGGACAAATTTAACAACATTGTCATTCTTTTTTCCATAGAAAATGTTTTCGGTGGCTTGAAGAATTCCTGTCAAATAGAACTCAAAGTGTAATTATCAACAACAAAGTGTCATCAAGACAGCCGGTACTCAGTGGAGTGCCACAAGGCACCGTGCTTGGGCCTGTTCTCTTTTTCATCACGTTCAATGACATGGGGTACGGATGTAACTATACAGTCCCTTCGTCATTTGCTGACGATACACGAATACTAGCTGCCGTGCAATCTATGGAAGACGTGCTGTCTGTTCAGCGAGATTTAGAAAGCATCTGTCAATGGTCGGTAAAAAATAATATAACCTTTATTGACACAAAAATCGAATTGCAAAGATACGGAAAAATGAAGCACTATTTGAATCCACACTATACACCATCAAAGATAGGCAGGAAATTGAAAGAAAGACAGTTTCAAGAGACCTCGGAGTGAGAATGCAAGACGATGCTACCTTCAAAGAACATATTGCACGAGTTATCACTGTAGGAAAAAGATGGAGTGGATGGGTTTTACGAGCGTTCTCGTTACGCGAAGTAGATGCACTGCTCACTCTAAGGAAACAATTTATTCTTTCGAGAATAGAATACTGTTCTCCCCTGTGGATGCCGAGTACAAGAAAAAAGCTAGAACAACTTTAAGATATTCAAAGATCGTTCACGGCCAGAATTCGAGGCATGCAGAAGTGCGATTACTAAAAACGACTTAGCTGTCTTTAATTGTATTCAATGCAATTCGAGAGATTTACAATCATATATGTTGGAAAATTCTGGATCGCATCACTGTGAATGAATGAGCGGATTGTCGCCAGACACTCAGAAAGAACTGGAAGAACTTGTGATATACGCATCCCAAGCAGAGATGGTGGAGAAGCCGTGGTCACAAAACATCCTTATATTTTCGCCGTACGGGGAGTAAGATTGTTAGACAAAATGCCTCGGCATATTCGAAACGCCACTGATATCAAAATAATAGAATTAAGAAGAATACTAGATAGACCAGCGGTCTGCGGTTGCGTGCACTGTGGATATCATTTGCTGCTAGTCGCTAACTGCTGTCCCTCAGAAGACACCCAGCAGCGTGACTACACACACATGGGGTGACGTGAAGAACATCACCTGCACTTCGTCCGAAGAACCACAAGGTACACAAGGTAGGTAAGGTACATCATATGCATCAATTTGTAGGAGGTGCGAGAACATTCAGTATCTACCTATGTGCCAGGAGTGCCAGGTATAGAAAAGGCTGCAGGAATTACTGCCCTAGATTGAGTAGAGGAAAAGATGACTTAAACAACATTTACTGTATTTCTGAAATGGCTCTCAGATTTTCATAACGTAGACCAGAGTCGTCAAACTTCAAGAGTCACTTAACCCTTTCCTTCTTGTATTAATTTGCACCTCGCTCGAGATTAGCAACATACGAAGAGTAACATGCAGTATGTTACGGTAAGGAAGAAGGGACTGTACGTACGCGGTTGCACGAAGCTGCCCTTTTATATACATATATCAAACACGTGACCGCAGGGGAGGCAAGGTAGGTAATGCATATCCTGAACGAGATGTATCTACCAGCAGCTACATTTTTTATTACAAATTATGAACATAATGCAATATAATTGGGATGTTAGTAGAATTGTGAAGTTCATTCATGAAATATTTGTTTAAAATATTAGAATAATGCATTATTTGTGACGCATCGTCTCTCGGTGCGTATCTAATATTGGTATTTATAATAACAAATGTGTATATTATGTACGTAGTGTGGTAATGAACAAAAAAATACATATACAAATATATATGCATAAATGTACAAACTGAATGTTCTTCATTTTAAGAATAAGGGTCTCACGCAAGAATAACCAAGAAAACAACATCAGATGAGCTTATATATGAGCAGTTACACAGACATCACGCAGTACCCGCTTGCAAAATATATAAAACTGCACATAACAATTCTATAATAGAACGGACCTGAGTCACAGCTAGACAAACCATTGACGGGCGCTGGTGAGTGTAAGCCTGTCGTTGGACAGCCCTATAAAAGCATTGAGTGAAACATTTCTTTACGTATTGAATAAGTTAATTCCTACCAGACGCTTTTTTAAGGTTATATCTCACGAGGACCATTTGGTCACACTTGGATAGAGTGCAATTTATACAAAATAATCTTTCATTAAAAGCTTGAAAAGTCAAAGTCAGTGCAATGGACGGACTTGTTCCATGGGTAGGTGAGTGTCCAACAAAAATTTCTATACAGATTTGAACTATTTTAATCAGGCTGTGTTACTTTACAACAAGGGTGCTGTGTCCTATTGTATGTTACGGGGATAACCCTTTTTTGTAGTGAGGTAGCTCAGACTGGCACAGCTAGGAGTAAATGTAATGGTAAAGTCAACTTACCCGCACCCCAAGTGGGAATTCCTCAGGCACTGGATCGTGCTGCAGGTATAGGCCAACAGGCCCCAGAGGGGCATACTGCTGCAGTCAACCACAGATAGTATAAAGCTATGGCGCCAGTAACGGAAGGTTCTCTACGATAGACCTGCACCCCGACCCTCTCCCCGTTTCTGGCAAAAGACCGCACCCTCAGCTGGGAAACCCACACGCACTGGTTTGTGCTGCGAATATAGGCCCACTGGCCCCAGAGGAGTAAGTGCGGCTGCAGTTGACCATGGGTCACCAAGAACTATGGCGCCAATTTGACGGAAGGTTCGACTTACCCGCAACACCCCCCCCCACCCTTCATCTCTGAGGAAGGTAAGTTCCGCCACGGCGCAGTGCATGCACACAACTGCCGAGTCAGCACACCAAGATCTACAAAGAGCTCGCATGCCTGGGTTAGCCTCGAACCTGCGAGCGATACAAGGTGTTAGAGCTGCAAACGTAAGCATGCTGCTACCGTGGGCCTCTACTGTGTATCTGTTCGAGTTCCGCGGGCAATGTCTCTTCCGGGCTCGTGCCTGTCAAACTGCTGTTTCGTGAAGTTCTGCTATGCTGCGGGATGTGAGTTACGTACAGTCTAGTTCATCTTGCTGCTTCGGTCATCAAATAAGAATCCCAGGAATGGGGAGGGTTTTTGGCAGCTGGAAAACGTTCCCCTCCTTAGAGCTACGCGTCACGTATAGTCGCATTATACCGTGTGAGAAAAGCTCTACAATAATACACGCCATCCTTTACAATATGACAGATAATCCCCAGCTATGACACTCGCCCTATGACATATATGACAGCGAATGATCTGCGTATCACAGCGCCTCACCTCCATGGGACGCTCCTGCCGCACCTATCGGAACTTTCGCTGCCGGAACTGATGAAGATTCTCTCAAATGAAGCGAGAAATTGACTCCCCCTGGTGGACGAAAGTGCAGCTTCTCACGTGTGTGGCAAACGCGGCGCACTGCGCCGAGTCGCTACTGAGCACCGTACTTACGGAAACGGTGCATTTTACGGTGATTTTTGCGGCGGTCGTGACCACAATATATGCTTTTCTAACCTTTCCTGATTCTGAAATGTACTTCGTCTAACCATATTTTCGTCTAACGTTCGTTACCTAAGCACAGCATGACTCGTCTAACCCTACCGTACCTCGAGCATAACTCTAACGTACCTCATCTAACCCAAAGGTACCCAACATTCACCGCCAAAACTATCGTAATATCTGTCGCCATTCTCAGTGACGCGTAATTAGTGTTACATATATTGTTTCCCAGTGCATATTTCGCATCCCGTACAGGATTTTCTTAAAACATTTGACAATGAACAAAATGTATATGTATGTTTCCAGGCAGCACCTTCTGGGATCACATTTGTACTGACTGTCCCTAAAACCCCTTAATAAATTAACCCGCTCAACTATTTCCATATAGTATAGGGGGCTTACCTCGAACTATGAGTTACGTCATAACAGGCTATATACCTAGGAATCCAAAATTTACATTTTAGACTTTTTCTAAGCTCAAAAATCACACATCCCACGATAGTCCTATCGAATAAAATTTGTCTCTGCCACATGCAGCACGGTTCTGAGTAGCAAAGACATCGCTTCTGCCTGAAGTTCCAGATAAGTTTAGCCCAGTGGAATCCAATTTGTCTCACTAATCCATGACGCCTGGAGGTAGCTATTTCCACTACATCAGCGCCAGAGGTAACCCAAAGCGAAAAAGCCCTAGGAGACACGTGTGATCTGCCAAGCGAAGGAGAAGCGCTACACGGCTGACGGCAGTACTGGAAACTCGTAATTTATATTCCATTACTGTAATACAAAGTCGCACAATGAAAACAATAGGTTCGTATTTTTTTATTGGCATCTTCACTTCAGAAATAATATAAAGTGATAGACTCTATCACCTTACCAGATCGAGGACTCTAATGTACATCAATCGGCAATGATGTATACCTCACTCAGAAATGTTATACCCTGCTCGGTAATGATGTACCTCACTCAGAAATGATGTACCTCGCTTGGCAATGATGCAAGGAAAACAAATTCAATCAATGCCCGAGGCCTAATAAGTTAAGCAATCTTGTAGAAGTGTACCACCATACTGCCCCTTTCAATACGCTATAACAAGTAGGTATGTAAAAGAATGAGTTGATATTCACACCATTTCTTTCTTTAGTATTACGATAATGTTAGAAATACAACTGCAGCAAAGGTATCATATGATTCCATTTTGCATTATACATGCTAGGCAACATCATCAAGAAGGAAATGCAAACAGAGGAAGTAAGGTAGAGACTATGATTAAATGAGACCATTTTACTTTAATTTTATGATAAAATAATGAAACAGCTATTACAGAATAGATAAAATAATGCTACTAAAGAAATCAAGTCTTTCTCCCCCAGAAGCAAACAGACATAAAATAAGGACAAACTTAAGAACAGGGACAGGTGAATGCACTTCATTTTTACACTACTTTACTAGCAACTATGAGAATCAGTCACATCGAGCTGTTTTTTCATTCATCAGTAATTAAATAGAGAGGAAATCACTGAAAGCAAGCGACTAATAACAACTCGTTTCCACATCGATGGCAGCATGTAAAAAAGTTACAAGTTACACAAAGCCCTGAGAACAATAGTATATAAGATCCGTTGAAAGATACCTGAAAATATATAATAATAATAGTATCGTAAATAGTACGCCAAAAGCATAGATAATATTAGCTGCACCACTTAAAGATATGTAACGATTAATGATCATACACCTAGAGCCACTTGAAGCTACACAAGAACGTGAGAACCATACGAACAGAACCATTTGCTGCACTATAATGACATAACCACCGGTGTATGAACTTATGAAAGCTTTCACTCTCTTTCCCCAGGCGCTTCCCTGCCGAGTGTCTGCCCGCCGACCCGTCATTACTGGACACACACACTGCAGCTGGTGGCGAGCGGACAGTGTGGTGAGCTGGAGCGGACGTGGTTACGATGCGCGCTTTGTTTTCCAGTTCATTAGGTACTTGCGAGGTTCCTGGGCTTAACCCTATCCTGCACGGATCGGTCCAGCTTTTGTTTTAGTTCCCTGTAAAATATCAGGGCCGCCGTAGAGGGTAAAACCGGAATTTAGTTGTTGGGAAGGGCCGCGGCGGCCTTGAATTTTGTTTGGGTGGAAGGATTTATGATACACGCATCCCAAGCAGAGATGGCGGCAAAGCCGTGGCCACAAAATAGTCTAATATAGCTTCACTGTGCGGGGAGCAGGACTGTTTAACATAATGACTCGGTATCTTAGAGACGCCACTGATATGAAGGGTATAGACTTCAAAAAGTTAGCTGGATTCTCATTGAAGATGAATGCCAAATAGACCCGAGGTCAGCGGTTAAGTGCACTGTGGAGATAATTCGCTGCTGGTTCTCTCATTGGTCGCTAACCCAGCAGAACACCCCTCCCCCCTCCCGCATCGCAACTCCACACACGTGAGGTGATGTGCGTAACGTCCCCTGGACTTCGTCCGAAGACCCACAAGGTACAGAGAGTGAAGGAAACTTGCTATTGCTGAGCCTCCAGAATTGGCATTGGCTGGGCAACTTTTATTGTAATTAATTTTAACTGTCGCAATGCCTGTTTTTTTCTGCAAGCGAAGGATGCCTCCTGGAACGTAAGGCTTTTTCCAATTGGAATGTTGGAAATTAACACGCACAAATATAGGTGAGATAAGAACATATTTCACTGGGCGGCTTGCCAAATTATGAGTATACTCCGATGAAAAATTGTATTTGAATGTTTTCTGCTTCAAGACATGGTCTCCAAGCTGTAATAGTAGCAATAAAATGTTTTAATTCACAGAGAACAATGCTCTATATCGCAATTATCTACGAGTCCCGCTGAAAGAAATCAAATCTATGTTTGTTTCGTTATTCATCAGTTAATGAGTTAACGTGTAAATAAATTGCTAGATCCGAAAGGTTAACCATTGACGTTTTGGGCAGAGTACCAAAGGTGCTAAATAAGTTTGTAGTTCGTCATTGAAGTTCTATTGCTCTTTATTTGTTTTCTTTGTGCAGTGAAGATCAAAGGAAGAATATTTATGCGGATTAGGACAATTTGTATGCCAGAAAAATACAGACACGTATAACATTGAAGTGTTCGTTCCTTTATAGGAATGTCTTGCACAGCTGAAATAAATCAAGAGAAACTGGAAAAATATCAAATCTATTACTGAGAGGAAATGAAATCTTATATCCTGCAGGCAAATGTTGCTTGCAGGCATGTGGGTGGGGGTGTGCCTTCAAGGAAAGGTTGCCTCTAGGGATAGGAAAAAGTGCGCTTTCAGCAAAGCGATGCAGGAAAATCATTATCCGTAAAGGGCGGCGGCAGTCCATGTAATTAAAAAAACTCGTGGAAGTGAAAATTAGAAAATGCACCCAGACCTTTGTATTAAATTTATTTATTAGCAGCCTCGTGATCAATTTTTAGATTAGTGTAAAAATGTGTTTTTTCAAATCCTAGTAAAATATTCCCGACCAAGTAAATTTGACACAAGATTGCGGAAAGTGTTCGGTAACGAAACTCTTGCGGAACTTCTATGGAGCCGCGGCCTTCCTGAACATCATCGCGCAATGGAAACTAATGTTATTCATTAATGATGACAAAGACGAGGGCGTAAAGAGTAGACGTCATTCATCACAGCAATGTTTACGCGCGTATCTGCGATGCGTTAGCGCCATCGTTTGCGTCAGAACAGCATCCGTCAAACGCACTTTGTACGTCCACCCTACGCGTCAGAGGGGCGCAATACGCCCCTAAACGTCTTGCGTCATCTGAGAACTTTCTCGTTAGAATCTGGGCCATTGCTGTTCACTTTTATCGTTTGATTTATTTCAGGCACAGAAACGGAAAACCTGCAGCGTGCGTTGCGCAGACTTCATTAAAATTTTTGGTAAAATTTGAATTCGAAACGTTGATGTTGTTTGCCGGTTTAAGCTTAACCTATTCTTCTCCTACCTAACTTGTGCTCGCAGATAGGCCGCATATTATGGCGGCTAGGCTGTAGAATCTCAAGTATAAATTTCCCTACACTTTACGAGTGCATCGTTGTAGGATCTAGAAATATACTCCTCTATTTGGCAGCTCTTCCTTCAGACATGAATGGACTCATGACCACCACTATGTCTATAACTCGGTATTTCCACAAAGCGTCAAACGAAGGATAAATTTTAGACATTCGAAATTATTTTCGCCGCGAGAGATGATTTTTTGGAGGCTTTTAATTTTCACGTAAATCGCCAACTCAGAAATAAATGCATTTTGGAATGGAATGGCGGTTGAGAGGAGACAAACAGGGGCCATGAAGTATGTTACTAAAAACGTGGATCCCATTCACAGGAGAGTTCCAACACTGGATTAGTGCGCATCTGTGGATAAATGCCTATGATTTTCCGACAGAATAGTACCTGAGTACCTGCAGCGAAGTGTCTTATGAGAATAGGAACACATCCTGAATTAGCGGAGTTTTAGGATGCACATCTTGAAGGACTTCAATGTAAAGAGGACTGGAGGAAACTATTAGGATGCGAAAGCTTAAGGACTTGTTTTTGAGGAGGTGTGGCAGACGTCATCGTTTAGGATGCGAATTAAAGGACTTGCATATGAAGAGGCGTGGCAGAAGTCGTCATTTGAAAGTGAGAGTGACGATCCGCGGCGAAGCAGTGACGAAATGCGGACTGTCGCAACGGCGCCCGCGGATATACGGGAGCGGCAAATGCGGACGCTGAGCCCGCACTTCCGCGCTTTTCTTTCGGCAGACGCGTGCGAAATTCAGTTCGGATACACGAATACCTGCACTGCGTGGCAGGTGCATTGAAGGATTCGCTGCTGTGCTGGCGGTGGTCAAACATAACGCGGAGTTGAGGGATGTGTACGATTAGCCACTCTCGATCCAGTTAGTCTAATTCCGTTAGCGTAATTGGTTGGCAACTAACATCTTAAACTCGAACTGAAGTGAATCGAATGGTGAGGATTGACGCTAAAGACAAGTGAAAGCTAATTGGATTAGGTTATCTCAATATCAGAATGAGCAAATCGAGCGCCTTTTTTACAGTCTGCGACAGAAATGTTACAGTTTACTGAGAGAAGCGGTGTCGCGGAACCAGCACGTCCTCCTTCTTAAGCGGCGGGAAATGCTTGCATAGGCGTGCTTGACCAGCACGGAAATAGCAGTTATACCGCTGTATTAGCAAGCATGTAGGTAGGTATTCTCCATAGGCAGACGGGAAAGCGTGATGGTTTGGTCACAACACTTTTATCAGGGTGATTAAAGAAAGGAACACGAGACCATCTGCTTTGTTCAGTCTTGTAAAAAAAGCTCCATAAATCTCAACAAATACAAACAGCTGGAATCAATAGACACTAGACACTATAATATATATGTTGTGCGCGTTTAGTGGATTTGCGCGATCGATGGATCGCGCTGCGCGTTTGGTGGATCGTTCAAATTTTAAAATGGAAAACAAAAAACCAGTCCTTGCCTCCCCTAACCTACGGCTGTAATTTGGGCTTATATCAGGTTGTTACCCGAAATTACGGCCTAATACCTACAACATCCACCAAACGCGCAGTGCGATCGATCGATCGCGCAAATCCACCAAACGCGCATAACATATATATTGTTTTTAAGCCTAAACTTCATCCTAAATGGCTACTATTTCACTGAGAAGTATGAGTGAGTGAATATGTGGCCTACGCTTTCCGAGTCACAACTACGGTGCTACAAGAAGAAGGAAGGAAGGGACATGTATGTTGATTCAAATGTGGAACCCACGCACGGGGATATGCCCGAACTGGATCAACGCGCATGGGCAATTCAAGTTAAGAAATACGAAATCCATACACGGGCATAATAAGAAAAAGAAATGCAGGGAAGGAAGATAGACAGGAAAGAAAATTGTGCCGAAGGCCGCCTGCTATGGCGACATACCAGATCGTGTGAGAGCGAAATTTCCCACAACATAGGATGGGCGAATCTAACTATCCTAGCACTATGACTCATGTCTCATAAAAACTAACTAAACCCTCCTTCGTAGAAGAGGTTACAAACAATGCTTTTCCGAAGAGAAACTGAAGCTTTATTGCGTCATTATATAGTTAACATAAACTGAACTACTTGGACCTCCAGTGGTAGAGTTCGTTACAGCGTTGCGCTTGCTGTCTCCAAGTCCAACGTTCGTTTCCCAATCAGGGGGATGAAATCCGGTGATGCTAGGGATCAGAGCATCAGGTTTTCTGTTAGTGATAGTTTTCTGCGAGGATACAGGCCTAACCAGCGGTGAGGTTGTTTGAGGGTTGCAGTTTACCGTCTCTGAGGCAATATTTCGGATAATTTGCAGTCGACCGCAGCTGTGCAGTCCTCGGGGGCCTACCCGTGCGCGTCAATTCCCTAATTGAAGTGGGAAGTGAATCACTGCGACTGGGCGTTTTCGCGAAGACCAGGCTTCCTATTTTATCAATCACTGAACCTAGCTAACCTATACCCCCATACTTGTGGTTCACTATGTACCACTTGTGGAAGACCCACCTGTACCTGTTGCAGGAGACCTCTCCCCTCCCCGTATGATACCTCTTGCGGGAGACCCCTCGCACGCACGTCGCATGGTACTCGCAGAACTGGCACAGAGACGATACGCCAAAGATTTCAAAATACGAGCGGAAGAGCGATAAGATCAAACCACCGCCACCGTCCGGCTTTCGTTGACTCCACAAAATGCGGAGCAACGCCATGACTGGTTTCCGGAAATGATTCCTGGCAACACTTCGCTTCAGCTCTTTGTGTACGGCAGTGGTGCCATCCAGTCCGTGGTGTACCGTCCTGCGCCTTGGGATGATGGACTGACTCATGTAAGAGTTTGGAAGGGGACAGTGCGGGAGCTAGACGAAGTGGCATTAAAGGCTGCTAATGCAAATTAAATGCAAAGTTTGTATTTTTGCAACATATTGGGAACAAATTGCATTTAATCTATCACATTCAAATTACCGAACACAATGTTAGTAATTTCACATTGAGTTAGGTGCCGCAGAGGATACACACAGAGACAAAAATCATTCTCCAACTACCTCCCAACCCCCCACTTCCCTTCTCCTGTTGCCCTTGGAGAAGGGAGGAGCGAGTGTCCTGGAGCGAGTGTCTAGGCGGCCTTGCTTGGGAGAGGCTGTTGTATATACAACCGCCTGTTTACAGAAAACGTTAATAAAATGCTTGGTATGTCTGACTCTTCAAGTTAGTGTGCTTAAAAAGTTTAAATAACATCATTTCGGACAGGATATGTCTCCATCTCTGAAGTGAACTAGAACTAGGAAAAATTGCGCATTTTCTGCTGTTTAGGCGGGCAAAGCAGCGCAATAGGGCTTTTAACAGCGAGCGAACTCGTTCACTAGATTAATATATATATATATGTATAAATCTTGCTTTAAAATACCTATCTATATATGTATTAGGCGTGGCTATAGTTGTCGTCAGACATAACAAGACAGAGACTACTATAAAGGAATAAAAGTGTTATAAAGGTAAAGGTAAAGTCAACTTAGACCACACCCTCACCTAGGAAACCCACATGCACTGGATTGTGCTGCTGGTATAGGCCCACTGGCCCCAGATGAGTAAGTATAGTTGCAGTCGACCTCGGGTCACCAAGAACCATGGCAAAAATTTGACGGAAAGAACAAATGACCAGCGACCTCCCCCCCACCCCCTCATCTGTGAGGAAGGCAAGTTCCACCACGGCGAAATGCATGCACACAACTGCCGAGTCAGCACACCAAGATCTGCAAAGAGCTCGCGTGCCTGGGTTGGCCTCGAACCTGCGAGCGATACAAGGTGTTAGAGATGCGAACGGAAGCATGCCGCTACCGTGGCGGCACTAAAGAAATTCATAATAGAACATTCATTCGTGAATTCTTTAAAAATGATTTAAATAATATAATTAGATACGTCGAGTAGTAAACGGTACCGGTTTTCACAAGTTCTGTTACACTTAATTTACATGTTTCTCGTCAGTTTGAAATAGCAACATTATTTCTCTGTGACGCTAACTTAGCATTTATCATTCTTAGGTAATTTACTAGGAAATTAGGTAGGTAATTTTCACTAGGAACAAAACAGTGGTGAGGTGCACGTCTGCCTCAATAGAAGTAAAAAGAAGCGAGATATCTGCTCTCTCCCTACGCAGGCCGCGGCAAGTCGGAGATTAAGGCCCAAGCATTATGGAGGCGGTTTGCTCGGCTGTAGACACACAGTGAACCTATACGAGGTCGAACCTTGAGATCATCACCTTCCTCTTTCTGTCTGACGTTCAGCTGTACGGTGATGTCGGCTCACCAGTATTTATTGCAAGCGAAAACTGCCTAATAAGATAAATTTTAGATTTGTGTCACGATTAATTATATTTACTACTTAAAACTGACCACAAACATGTAATATGAAGTGTAACAAAATTTTTGCAAAACCCGGTATTTCAAAATAAAAGTAGTAAACAGATAATACCTCTCTGCTCTCTAATAGCAGCGTGGTGGAGCAGCGTGGAATGGCAGAAGTATTCTGTACTGAATGAACTTAGAAAAAATATCTTTGAAAAGAATTTTTTTTAGGAACTTTCAAGTATTTTTCATTATTTTGCCCAGAATAGAGAAGCTTGTCCGATTATGGCTCTAATGAATAATAATAAAATTACGATAAGACTATACAAGCACGTCTGAAGCTCAGATTTAAATAAANTTAGGAACTTTCAAGTATTTTTCATTATTTTGCCCAGAATAGAGAAGCTTGTCCGATTATGGCTCTAATGAATAATAATAAAATTACGATAAGACTATACAAGCACGTCTGAAGCTCAGATTTAAATAAAAATTTTCGCTGCACTACCAGTGAGATACGAAAATCTTCCTATTCTGCTAAAAAATACCTTTTTTTTGTACAGTATCTTCAGTTGATGAAAACTGAAAGCCAACGCTTGCATTTGCCTGTCGACAAGTCTAAACAAAAGACCTGCTGGCTAATACTTCTCTTTTTCGTGCGACGAAACTTGTTGTTAGCTTGCGGTCACCTTACTTAAGAGATGCTTTGGCTAGGGTAATTACGTCGGGGTAATTATTTTGGGAGGCGGGTATTTATACCCTGTGCTTAAGTTGACTTACAGGCCTAGCACTCGGTGCGGTGCTGGTTCAGGAGAGCATCTCACAGACGGACGCTTACGAAATTAGTTGCAGGGATTTTTGTCATCAATTTTTCTGCGCCTGAGCGGACATTGCGAAATGGAGAGCTTTCGGTGTAAGAAGGTTTCGCGCGGTGGTACCTTATGTCCTCTGGATAGGAGCGTACTCTGCGAGGGTTTAAACTTGTCAGTCTACACTTGTATGACGAGATTAATGATGGGTTAGCAGCAGCGTGCCATCAGCAAAAAGGCGAACTTCAGTCGAGGCAAGTAATGTGGAATACAGCAAACTTTCTGCACCAACTACAATTTCAGATAGAGTTAATAATGTATCAGTTATAAATTTAGAGCAATATCCGGCTAGACATAAGATCCCATTTTCTTGCAGGGCAGTAAGGAGCCGTCTCTGTATTAATTTTACTACATCTACTTATCTTATGCATAGTTAATTGTTACAACAATGGTTCATATACCACTGCAAAAAGATGATATAGAGCAGATATCGCCAATACTGCCCTTCGGAATATTTGAGGGGAAAATAGTTGAAAGGTGCAAACAGGACCCGCATAAACTTTCCCCGGTAAAATTTTACTTTGACTTACACATGTTTTTTTGGGTTTTTGTTGCTTTCAGCATGTTAATTGGGTCAATTTAAGACAATTTACATGAATAACGTTTCCGTCGCAAATGCTTAGTTTTGAGATATTATTAGACTTTGAAGTTCCTATTGTTTTCCTATGGGAGAAAATAGCCGATGTCATCACAGACTTTAAAGGAACCAAATCTGGCCTTGCCTAACCTAACCTAACCTAACCTAACTTAACCTAACCTTACTTAACCTAACCCTAATTTCGCTTGTTTGGGACCGCTCGGTATTTTCTCCCATAGAAAAACAATGGGAACTTCAAAGTCATATATCTCAAAAACTAAGCTTTTGCGACGAAAACGTCATTCATGTAAAATGTCTTGAATTGACCCAGTTTACATACTGAACACAAGAAAAGTCATGAAAATCATGTGTAAGTGAAAGTAAAATAATACCTTTTGATTTATATCATGTGTACCGCGTTGTGTCTAGCCAGCTTGAATTGCTAACATTCATATACCTACTTTAAATTGTATTTTTACCAAGTAATATGTCCAAAGTGCTCGGCTAGCAAGGCCTGCATTGCTGTCTATAGACACATGGGCTCTGGTTAAGATAATAAAGGGAAATACTTTTTTGTTGTAATGCATGTTATTGTTTTTAGGTATTTCCAAAGTAATTGCACACAACGATTTTTGTGTGTGTGTAAAATTCGGATC